>JADHZA010000271.1:0-30397 GCA_018831705.1 Torrubiellomyces zombiae
AATATTTATATATAAAATATAAAAAATTTAATTAAAATAAAATATTTTAACTAATAAATATTTTAATTTTTAAATCCTTATTTATTTTAATTAAATATCTAGAGTAAAATATTAAAAAGAAAACTACAAGTTTTGGTGTAAAATGTGCGCCACGAGGGGGGGTGCGCCGTTACTATGTGGGCCGAGTTACTTGTAATACTAGTAGTACTAGTATGTATTGCGTCCTGAAGCTGTGAATTCCTCTTGGTCGACCTACAGGCCCTTTCTGTCCGCTGATCACCCCCTTCCGGAATCCCAAGGATTGTGCGCCAAGAGAGAGCTTGAAACGCTGCAGGACTATCCTACCATCTATTGTACTTGTAAAAGAAACGCAATACCTGGGTTTTGTGCATACAGTATTGCTTGCCGCTCACAAACTCATTCGCTCACTGCTCCGTTCCGTCATCCCGTCCCACCCCCCCGTCATTCGCTTGTGACCGTCGGCCCTTTTCACCTACCAGTCATCAGTCACCGGTATATCCGCCTTGTCCGGATCAATCTCCGGTGGTATCATTACCCACGCAACTTGAGCCAACCTAATTGACATCACTGAAGGGGCCCTATTTGCCATCGGACTCTTGGCCTGGTGTCTAGATGCCCTCCCCAGGGCGGCGTTTGCCCCAAGGACTCCAGGCAGGATGCAACTATGACAGCTGAGACTGCTCCATCCTAGCGTGACGCAATGATATTACACACATATGCACAGGAGACACATTGTCAGTCACTGGCAGAAGATGGGAGGGCTATGAGGCCATCATTGGCGTTCGGCCAATGAGTCACCGCCTTCAGCTATTCAGCTATTGCTCGTACCATGGCGAAGACGCTCCGAAGCAAATGGTGTAGATGCAGAGAGACAGACAGATAGATACAGGTAGATACCATACCGGCACTCAGATAGAACTGCGTTTCAGCTGCCTGCCCAACCTCGACACGCAGAAATCCTCTGCCGTACGCACAACATGTAACACAAGCATGTAGAAATCCGGCTGCCTGCATCGCCCGAGTCCTCCAACCCCTCCCTCCCCGGGCGGTCCGCTATGCAGATGCACGTTGTGCGTCTACATAGCCGTAGTGGGTAGTCGAACTCGATAGCTCGAATCCTACCCAAACCTGCTCCGTGTCGATCGAGAATCTGCTCGCCACCCTGGATTGGCTTTCAAGTACGGAGTAGTGATACTACAAGTATTAGCACATGCCAGACCTCGCCACCTCGTCTGGGCCCGGGAAGGGGAGCACATCAACATGAAACGAGAGATGGGCGCTTGATCAAACGCACTCAAACGTGCCAGAGATGATCACCTAAATCTTGTGTCGCTACCAGTGCGCCCATCTCGACCGACCGTCCTGAACATGCGGCTGGCCAAGTAGCAAGGCGTCTGGCTCCCCAACGGCTGGTTCGCCAAAAGTCATGGCGCACCCGCTATTGGCCTCTCAACTTTTCACTCCGCCTTGTCAGCGCGCATCTTGTGTCAGCATGGATCCAAGGCATACTGCAAGCCATTCTTTCTGCACCGTGGCACGTGGCGGTATTCCATGCGAATTTATCATTTAGGAGAAATGCCAAGTCTCATTGCTACGGCCGTTTAAGGGCTCTCTTTCCCACAGAAAATGCAACAGCAACGCCTTGACTCTCTTGTCACCCGTCAGCCCCCATGCTGCTATTTCTCCCATTGGCCAACCATAACACCACTTTGCATTGCATCAACATCTCCAACTCATTGGTCTGCAGTCCATTGATGCCTCGGGCACGCTCCCTTCCCGCTGACACCCCGCAAATGAGGCTCAAATCCTTAGCTTCTCCAGCGAGTAGGCTTCCACCTTTCGGCTCAGCATGTGCCCCGATTCTCGAACGCTCCTACGGGCGACCTCGCCTCCGTACAGCATTTTTGTTCTCGTTGGCATTTGCTTCGTTTTGAGTCCCAAAGGTAGCGCGCGGTTGGTTTCTCTCCCATCAAGCTGCAGGGTAAGGGCTCCCATTCGGCTCGATCCCGCTGGCCAACCCCTTTCCGCTGCCTTGCCAAACCGAACCGCTTCATGAACCAGCCCATGCAGATATATCGCTTCTTCTATGCCTGACAATGCTGCGCTAGTCTCCAACTCTAATGCCGTGAGAAAGCCTCGGGTTTCGTCCTCGTCTGCACAGAATATGGCGTCATTGAACAGCCAGCCGCCGGCCCCTACGGCGTCGATACAACGCCCCAGTAGGTCCGCGAGCAACGAGATGACCCCATCTGGAGGCGGTTCGTTGCCTTCTGATTCCAAGGTCGTGGTATCCACATACAAAGATGTCCAGGCTCCACGCACCAACTCGACCCGTAGCAAGTGAATGAAAGCCAGTATTTCTTGCGTCTGCATCGTGCTGCGAAGTGCTTTGACCGTCGACAGGGCCGGTAGACGCCAGAGTTTCGTGAATGCCAGGGTCAATCCTCTTGAGCGGCTGCTTGAGTCGTCTCCAAGGTAGTATTCCGTTACCGCAATTTCTCTTTCGAGCTCATCCAAGTCCATATCGTAATTTTCCGTCTCACCCTCGGTTTCGCTTTTCAACAGTTTCATGCTGTCAAGCGTATCCACTCCAGAAATAAGGTCCATGCTGCGCATAAGCGCTCGAATCACCGAGATCAGCTCCGTCTCACCCAGCTTCGTGGCCTGGATATAGTTGAGCAAGAGTGTCATCGACGGGTCTGCGTCAAGTAGGCCCTGTATCAGATCATTTGCCAACGCCGAGCGATCGGCATGGTAAGCCGCGACGTCATCTCTCAGCGCCGAGTCCAAGTTGTGTAGAGTGAGACAGCCCGCCATGGCGAGATAGGTCGTAACATTGCTGTCAGGTAGCACGAGCTGCAGCTGAGTTCGTGAAGTTTCCGGCGACGTTTCAAGAGTGAAGATCCGGTTGATAGCGTACTTTATCCAACGTCGATCCACGGCTGGATATGATTTCGCATTGGCCGGCCACTTCCACTCCACGGTTTCTTCAGACTTGTTCTCAACTGTCCCATTGGTGTCTGCGTCCGGTTGGTGCCCATTCGAGATAGTTTTCAATCCAAACTCCGGGAGCAGAAGCTCCTCCCACTGAGTTAGATTGCCTTGACTGAGCAAATCGTCCGCGTCTTGGACCTGCTGCTCAAACTTGGCTAGATAGGACTGAGTGATTGTACCCGGTAGCAGTTGTGAAAATTCAGCGAACGAAGCATTGTGCTTGATCTTCTTCGATGAAGGTTCTAAAGAAGCGCCACGACCGATCGCATCGATTAATAGTCCACCTCTGCGGCGCTTGGTACCAGTGTTGGGGGGCTCGACCTGGATCGACACCAGCATGTTGTCGATCAAGGCTACGACAACGTCCTGGTTCCGAAAATAAGTGACCAGGCGGCAAGATCTGGGCTCCTGATATTCAGCCGGCAGCTCTGACAGATCCATGGTGGCCTTGCCGTGGGTGGAGCGATATCGATGATTGTAGAGCGCCAAAAACTCAGTGGACGATGAGAGCAAAAAGGGCTTTGTGAGACGCAGAAAGCTTGTAGCACCGTCCATCTGCAAGACAGACGTCGCTTTGGGCACAGCGTACGTAATATCGAAGACGTTCAAGTATCCCCCGACAAGCTCCATAAGTAATCCCGATTGATTATCAACCTCATACATGGATGCTTCGCCGGCACCTGTGTTCTCAGGGAGTGGACTGACAGCGAGTGGGATCAAACGCTGAGAACCAAGCAGATCACCAGCCTTGCCTGGCATGGCGGCCAGTAATATCAGATGCCGAAGAGACTGGCCTCTTGATGTGCTGCGCGACACTAAGAAAACCAACGTGGGCTCGCAGTCCGGAAATTCCGGTATGGAGCTGAGCACTTCGGGCCTCTTCTTGAGTATTCCCTCCCCGAACTCAGACACTGTTCCGCAAGAAGCGTATTCTATCCTGAAGCCTTCGATGGTGTCCGAAAAAATGTCTTGCACGGCCATCGTGGTTGATGAGGTCCACTGGATCGCAAGGTTTTCGCCCGAAAGACATACGCACTCGCCATTCTGGCAGATTGCTAGAATGTCTTCGGAGGAGCTCGGAACGATCGAGGAGGAAGCGCTGGTGATGTAGCAGACAGGCGACGTTGTCAGCGTCTGTGAAAGGCTGGTGGAGGTTGCCTTGCCGTAGGTAGACACAATGTCTTTGAAAAGCGTGATTTTAAGCGACTTGTCATCTCTAGTTGCAATAAAAGTGTGTCGCGAGACATCTTGGCTGGTTTTTCGTCGGGTTCGGATTGAGTAAGGGCAGCAAGTAAACGATTCCTGCGGTGGGATTGGGTACGATGTGATGAGGCCAGACGACGATGCCTTGGGGCAGGCACATTAGCATGATTACACAAAGCCGAATGGTGGTTTCCGTACATCGTAGATACTTGCGTTCTCGCCGTCGATGCCGACAACCAACTCCATTCGCTTCTTCTTCTTGATCTGACCATCTCGGCGTCCGTATACTCCTCTCGCGACAATTCTTCCTTCGGTACGGTCCAGAGGTCGCGGCAAGGCAGCCAGGACGCAGGGCCGATGTATCCTGTATTCCGAAGCCATGTCGAAGTTGCTTCAGTTCCCCTACCAGCGCTGTTGCCGGCGAGTGGCTGGTGCGGCAACTGATAACGTCGTTATGGACGAAGGCTGGTGATGGTATCAAGCTAGAAAAAATTATGGCGGTGGACCGATGCAAAATTCCGTTGGTGGATCCTTTCGCCGACATGTGGGGTCTCAAGCAAGCAAGCGGCAAGCGCTATCGGTGAGGCACTGAGGGAAATGGCTCCTCCCTGCACCGAGGCCATTTAGAGTGGTTCGCCCCGTATTACCATCCCGGCAAGGCGCGTCTCCTCAGCTCTCACGCGTCAAGTGACGCTGCGTCTTCATCCTAACCATAGCTCCAGATCGCCAAACCACGACGTCCCTCCTTTTCGCGTGACATTTGCTCTATCGAACACCCGCTTTTCCTTGTCCGGCCATTGCATTTGCATATTGTTTCTTTCTTACTTGCCTCCATACCGTGTCTTGACACTTCTCTCCGATAGACGAAATGCATATCACCGAATAAATCGAGGAGCAAGGGGACTGGCTCTTTTGTCAATACCACGAATCGCGAACCCATTCTTCGCCTTGAGTTAGGTTGGAATCGTATCAATGGGCTCGACTCTGGTGGACACAATGAGCCAAGGTGGCATCGGTGAGCCGTGCAAAAAGCTACATCCCTTTTTTGCCAAAGGAGCAACTTCCGACTTGCCATCTGGCTTGGCTGCACACGATGAGTCCGCGAACACTCCACGTATAGACTCTACAGACGAATCGGGTAGAACAAAGAGGCAAAAAACGGACCCCTCGACTGCGACGACTCATAAAAACGCAGCAATTGTCCAGGGACAGACGAGAGATGGCGGTGTTGGGGTTTTGTCAAATACCATCGTGAGCCATCTCATAAGGCTTGATGGAAATGAGGCGACGACCACAGAGCCTGTGGAAAGACTCTCGAACGATGAGCCTACGACCACCAAAGATCTATCGCCCCATGAATCGAGTCTACCAGACGCCTCCGGAGTCATTTCACAGGCGAACATCGTTACAAACGCTGGGGATGCTGCGCGACCCATCGCCGAACCCACGGCGACGACGAGAAAGGTATTGAAGCTAAATACCAGTACAGGCACTCTTGGCTCGCCGCCTAGACGGAAGGCGAGGGGCAATACGTCCCTCGTTATTTCCATACGATACGGGCAGGACGAGACAAGTCGGATAGCCATTGGACATAAAATCACACAGATCTTAAACGGTAGCCCCGAGTCAGGCCTTGGGTCAACGAAAAGGCGAGTTGGCCGACCGAGGAAAAATCGAGATGTCATCCCGACGAAACCGACCGTCGCGAAAGCTCCTCATCCATTCTTCTCAGACAATGATCGGACACAAACACCTGCCCCTGAGGCGATGACGAAGCCCCGTCCAGTGAAGAACTCGGTCTTCATGTCCACTCCAGTGTCTCCGAGAAGGAATCGGGGCACGTTTGTGTTACATCAATCACAAGAGATGGCCCGATTCACGCGCAACGCCGTAGGTACCAAGGTTCCAGGGGCGAAGCATCCCCCTTGGCCTGCATCAGGGCTGTCACACATTCGAGGCGATGATGGATTTGTATGCCCTACGCTGGAAACGAGGTTTCAAGCGAGCATCAGGAAATCGAAGGGGCAATTCACAACTATTGCGGAATCGGAGTCTGTCTTCGGATACATCTGTGAACGACTCGATCTCGAAATGCTGCGCAACGCTTTACCCGCCAACGATGACGAATTTGCCCCTGCTCCAAGAGAATTGCGCTTGCCTCAAAGGCACTTTGAGAGCGGCAGAAAGCTCCAGTGTCGGATCCGCCCTCATCTCTCTGTGCCTCCTCCTGTACCGCAGCTTGGGGTCTGTGAGTCCAGTGAGGATGAACTCTCAAGCACAGGAACTGTGGCCTCGCATCCAGCTATCAGGCACCTCTTTCAGTCATTAGAAACAAACTTGTCAGCATACGACAGGTCCACTTGCGAGTCTGTCAGCTGGAACCAGAAATACATGCCCCAAACGGCAGCACAAGTCATCCAACAGGGAAAAGAAGCGATCCATCTTAGGAGATGGTTGGAGGCTATGAAGGTTCAATCTGTGGATACCGGTGCCGGCGGCGATAGCACCGAAAAGGGGAAGTCCAAGATACCGGAGGGCACACAAAAAAAGAAACGACGTCGGGTGAAGTTGGACGACTTCGTCGTAGATACAGACGATGACGATCTCAGCGGCTTAGAAGATTTATCCTCCGAGGCCGACTCGGAGGCCATATCTGGTGGGCCGCGGCACCAGAAAAAATCTATCATGCGAGCTGGCCATATGAGAGGTGACGGGGCAGTTCGCTTAAAAAACACGGTTCTCATCAGTGGCCCGCACGGTTGCGGCAAGACTGCCGCCGTGTACGCGGTAGCGAAGGAACTTGATTTCGAGGTTTTCGAGATCAACTCGAGCGGTCGAAGGAGCGGCAAGGATGTACTGGAGAAGATTGGCGATATGACGCGGAACCACCTGGTACACCAGCATAAGACCATAGCTCCAGGCGACGACGGCACCGGCGAGACGGATGGCGGAGTCCCAAGCAGCAAGCCAGACCAGCAGGGCAAGATGACAAGCTTTTTTAAAGCGAAACCCAAGGTGCAGACGAAGCAGTCTCAGCACAAGGACAAACCCACAAAGACAGCTTCGGTTGCGCGAAAGCAGTCGCTCATCCTCATTGAAGAAGCCGACGTTTTGTACGAGGAAGACAAGCAGTTCTGGACGACGGTGATGGGAATGATGGCACAGTCAAAGCGACCTTTTGTGGTGACGTGCAACGACGAGAGTCTGGTGCCGATACCGAGCTCCAACGTTCACGCCATGTTCCGATTCTCTCCGCCACCCACCGAGATGGCCGTGGACCTCTGTCTGGTCATGGCGGCGAACGAAGGCCACGCGCTCGACAGACGGGCCGTCAAGTCCCTGTACGAATCTCGAGGGCACGACCTCCGAGCGACCATCGGCGAGCTCAACTTTTGGTGTCAAATCGGCGTGGGCGATCGACGAGGCGGCTTCGACTGGTTCTATCCCCGTTGGCCTAAGGGGTCCGACCTCGACGAGAGCGGCAACATCGTTCGCGTCATTAGCGGCGACACATATCGCCACGGCATGGGCTGGATTGGACGAGACGCCATCATCTCGAACCAAGCCCCCCTGGAGATGGAGTTGGAAGCCATGAGTCAAGCATGGGAGTCGTGGCAGCTCGACCTGAGCGAGTGGAAGGATGACGATGCATCGTATAGATTGACGTCAGCCGAGGCGACAACTCGAGATACGAGAATCAAGCTCCTGTCCGAATATGACGAATGTTGCCAGACCATGAGCGCCGCGGACGTCTGCTCTTCAGGCGGTCTCGCCACTGCAATCAGAGAAAGGATCGATGCAACGCTGCCCAATCTTCCAGATAAGGTCAAGGACGACTACACGACGGGCCACCCCCTTCTCGAGGCGAACCCGATCCACCACCATCACTCGCTCAGCATCCCGCTCTACATGTATCTCCGATCCGCGGCTCAGTCCCAGCCCTCGATCAACGAGGACGAAGCCGTGTCTATGCTCAGCACCTCCTTCGACAAGGCCACGACCCCCTCTCTGACGCGGCACGATCTCTCGGCCGCGTTTGACCCCATTGCCGCTTGTCAAACCCCCATGACAACGTTTCTCGACCCCTCCGTGTTGGACCGCACCTTCAGCATCGTCGTCCACGACGTTGCTCCTTGGATCCGAAGCATCGTGGCGTACGACTACCAGCTCATGCGGCAGCGGCTTCTCCTCCTCGGCAGTGGACAGAGGAAACGTATGCGTACGACTCGTAGCGCGTACTCGGCGCTCGAAGGGGGCGAGAGGAAGAGCACGCGGAAGGAGAAGTGGTTTGGCGATGGGGTCAACACGAATTTGGTCATGAGGACGGGGGGCGAGTCATGGACCGACGGAATGATGTCCCAGGCTGCTGAGGGAGGAGAGGACATGGACGTCGAAGGAAGCGTGGTGTCGACGCAGTCATCAATATGAAAAGGAGTCGGAATGTACAGAGGGATTTTTCTGAACAATTACTCACGGTTCTAGGATACACAAGCCTGGTTCAATTGTACATGTCACTCGCTTGCAAATCCTAGCCAGAGGCGCTGTAATCACAGCAAAGGAGTAATTGAATACAATTCCTGTCACCCCCATTCCCAGTATCAATCTTGAAGTCCCCCAAGCGCAGCTGATCATGACGTCGTACATCATTCCTCATAAAGCATCCAACTTCCCACCCAGAAATACACCATCATTTACACAGTCAAGAGCGCCTCGGTTCTCTAATATAATACACCTTCTCATCCGTATACGACCTGACTCGCCCAGCATCTCTAAGAGGCAAACCATCCTTCCGTCCAGGCGGCACCCCCACCTCACTCACTCGCCCATCCGCCAGCACACGCCTAGGCCTTTCTTCCACGCCACAGCCGAACCGCCCATCACAGCAACCCGGCGGTCTCCGCCTATCACAGCAGCAGCAGCAACGACAGGCATCCAAGGGCTTATTATCTTGCTGCTGCTGCTGCTGCCGCCGCCGTTGGGGCCAAAGCTGATGCGCCACCACGGCGGCAACGCCGACACCGAGCAGAAACCCCGCCGAGCCATCCAAGAGGCGACTGCTCTTCTTTGACGGTGTCTTCGTTGTCCTCCTTGCTGGTTCTTCTTGAGGAGGGCTGGATGAGGAGGAGTCGGGCTCGAATCTGACGCCTGGTTTCGGCCGTGAGGGTGAGCTGGGGCGACGAAGCGCCGCTGCTGGTCCAGGTGTTTGGGGGCGCGTTTTGTCCATGGTTACCTCCCTCCCCCTTGTCGCGGTTTTTTGTCCTCAAAGATTGGTGAGAAATCGCCCCCGGGTTTCAGTGGTGTGTGTATGTACACACACGCTATCGTAGGGTTGCTGATGGATGCGGTCAGACGAAAAGCAAGCAAGACAAGGGGGTGGGCAAGAACAAAAAGAAACACACACATACATGACAAAAAGAGGAGAGGTTTCATTCTGCATACATACTGCTCACTTTGAAGGTAGGAAGCGTTCGACGAATAGGGCTCCGTCAGCCTGTCTTTGTATGTATCTCGTCCTGCCGCCCCGGGGGGGCTCAACGTCGTACAGCAGGCTGCGGCCCGCCTTTCTCAGCCTCACTTTTTCTCATTGATTTTTCCCTTGAACTTCCCGGGAGAAAGGGGCCCGTGTATGTATGTATCCTAGACGGCCCCTTCTGCAGCCTGAAGATGTAGGTGGGAGAAAATAGATCAGCGAGCCGGGGGGTAAGGAAGGTTGGCCGGTTTGTTGGGCTTTTCTGGGGAGGCGTTTTTGAACCAATGGCTATTGCTGTCGTGTCTTGCTTGTCTTTTTGATCCATGTCTGCCATGGGGTGACGGATAGAACTTTCTTTGCCTTTTTGATTGTGACTATGTACTATTACCTGTACATAATTGTAGACGCTGCTCCTTTGCCTACTGCTAGTGATAGAGATGTTACTGACATTGCCACTGCGGTCTTGGTATGTAAGTGAGTATTCATAAATAATATGAAGGCATATAGGTAGTCGTCAGTAGGTACGTAAAAGAGAACGGAGGCTGGTTTCTTCATGTCGTGAGGCGTCAACCTCTATGCGGCCATTCAACGATCGGGGACAGTCCGTTTGATAACATTACCTACCAAAAAACAGGTCGGCGGATCAATGACGCAGGGTTGCCATGATGCCCTCGTCTCTTGGCTGCTCGCTAAAGTCGTGCAACCACTGGCCGACTCTTGCCGGGGATGCAAGCGGTCGATGCCAGCTCGATCTCACCAGAAAGCTTGCATCTCCAGAGCGTCAAGGGGCTGTGGCTGGCCCTCGCTCACGCAGTTGCCTCATTGTCGCCTTTGGTGTGCGTCAATCAGGTATTTCTCGTGCACGGGGTGGCTGCCCAATTGTTGTCTCGCCGTCACGACGCATCAGCATGACCTACAACTTACAAGGACCTGGCTGGCCCCCAACGGTACCGAAAATTCATCACCAACACGCAGTGACAACCGATTGCGCTGCAACATGCATCCAACCCATTTGCCACCAGTCGGAGCGACTACAGTCCATCTACCCTTCTCGTCAAGGCCCGAGCCGTCGTACAAGGAGAACCAACCTGTTTCTCTTGTCTTGCTTTCCGAGCACAAGCTGCGCTTTCGAGTGCTTTTGGCATGACGGTTCATTCGCTCCATTTTTGCTATCCATCCCAGAAGTCAGGAGAGGTCAGCACTTTCAGAGGCCCTGTATGTGCACCCGCCCAAGCATCTTGTGTGTCGTCATGCGGCCCAGCCGGCCACGCTCGACCGCCGAGGATGAGTCTTGCTATTCGCACAGCTTACAGGATCTTATCTTATATTAGCAGTCCAACTAGCCACAAAGCCACACAAGCAGCAAGCAGCAAAGGCCACAGGCAGCCAGCAAAGGCCACGGGCAGCCAGCTAGTAGCCAAGTTTATAGTTAATATCTAATAGCTAGGCTACTACTAACTTAGCTACTGCTTAGCCACGCTGCTCGGCATATGCTAGCTGCGCTACGGGCTGTGCGAATAGCAACACGTGAGCTGTGCGAATAGCACGACTCCCGAGGATACTGGCCCGGGGTGCCGTGAACATCGCCAAGCCGTGGCCTTACTGGCTTTCGCCAATAGCAAAGCGAGACGAAGAAGCGACGACAACAGCCCGTCACGGACCTGACTTTCTTTTGACTGTCAAATCAGGCCTCAGCCCGCATGTGTTGAGAGCACCACCCGAAACAACGCATGGGCCAGTGCGGTCCAGCGCTTGGCGAGCCATCCTGCTGTCGTCGATTGGCAATTCGTGACCTGACCCCAGCTGGACTGCAGCTCATGCTCGATCCAACCGCAAATGCCATTTGGCCCTGTGATCCGGCGTGGGCCTCGAGCATGTACATACCGCCAAGCGTACGTATTCACCCGCCCGCTGAAACTTCAAATCCGGTGGAAATAATCCAATCCAGCCCTATGTCGACGAATCCACAGCCAGAATCATGACGGACTGATAAGATTAAGAAACAGAAAATCTCATCCACCGGGCTCTGACGGGCATCAAATACCCGGTCGTCCTTCCAAGCAGCAGAACGGGTCAGTGCTGATGACCTGCCCGCGAGCCCAGGCCACGGCCGCCGACCGCATCCACTCGTGGACAAAGCTGAAATGTAAGAACATCCCGGTTCTGGCGACTTGCTCCAGCTCGAGTCAATCAAAAGGGCGATCGCAGGGTGCGTATTACCTTCCATCGCTATGATGGATCAATATGATGGTATCAGGCAAATACAAGGCCATCCGATGAACCGCATACGACGAGAATTCTTTGGGTCTCGCCTGCGCGGAGGAAGCGAGACAAGCATTCAGCGGCAAGTACATGGTCTGACCGCGAGGGTGACAAGTCGCACGATTCTGTGATGGATAAAATCGTCCAACGGAATAAGAGCCCGTGCAGCCGCGTACCGCTCGTCATAAGCGAGTCGTTCAAGACCAAGACCAAGACCGCAGAGCCATTCACATGGGCCCAGTAGACACTTCGTACAATGGCAGATGCTGAGCAAGGGATAGCAATAATACCTGTACGCCTGCCAATCTCCAAATGAGCACCGTAGCCAGGGGTAAAGAGCGTTTGAAAGCTGTTGACGCCCAAGGAGCAGTGTCGACAACAAAAGAGGCAGCCGTTGCATACGGTCCGTGAGGCAAAAGGCGCGCGGCGCTGCATGGTTATTTTCCACCATCAGCACGAGACACTCTTCCGGTCTCAGAGGTTTGGTAAAGTTTCAGGTCAGGGCACCGCAGAGCGGGCAAAGCGGCAGAGACGGCGAGCGGCTCGACTTGGTCGGGCCAATGCACTCGGGGACTGGTCGATGTGTCGCTCCAAGTAGAAGATGGAAAAGCATGCCACACCCAAAATCATCAAGGAGTTGTTGTAGCGCCAATCGGCACGAAATGTTATCGACCGACTCGCGCCGCTCACCAGCCTCCATTCTTGCGTCATGACTCTTCCTACTCACGCTAGACCAGGCAGCCGTGGCAGCTTGCAAGCAACGGGGAGGGGAGCCACACATAATCGCTCGTCCTGGTGCTAGTCTAGCATGTCGTTTCCGTCTTCGCTTTCTCGACTCGTGCGTATGACAATGACAGTACATACATGCAGGCCGGCGAAGCGCGGGCAGGGGTTGCGTGCGCCCTTTACCATTATAAGACAAGCAGTAATAAAAACGCACCAAACGAGTGAGACCACGTCTAGGTCGATCCGAGTGACGAGGCGCTTCGGACGGAGAAGCCTCTTTATGACGCGTCTCCAGAGGAAAAGAAAACACGGATGTGGCTATCGCGTCTTCTTTTTCGACCAGGAAATGCCCGAGGTTTTTTCTTTTCTTTTGTTCACTGTATGGAAAGTATCACGGGTCGATGGAATTGGCTGGGCTGGGTGCAGACCTGGCTGGCATGATGATCGTTTCTCCCAAAGTTATGCCCTCGAAGCCATTGGCGTGTTGATCGTCCCGATGTAGTTGCATAGAGCGCAAGGGAGTTTGGTATGGGGAGACGTATCAGTTCGAGCGATGTATCGCGCGATGTGCTCGGGCAAAAGCGCGCAGCTGTCGAGCTTGCAAGCATGAAAATGAAGTGTGTATGGATGATTTTAGGGGCGGCCTCGCTACCCTGTACATCAAGGCTGACGGACGTAGCAGCGCACATGAGCGAGATCAATGATCGTCCATGAGGTAATAAGGTACGTACATGTAATATTTAGTACATACGTAGCAGTGGTACTACCCGGTAAGGTAAACTCACGTGTAGACGGTGTACAAGTAGTGCACCCAGGGATTCCGTCTACCTCGCTGATAAGTTATAACAAAGATGCTGGATGCGTCACTCGGCCCGCCGTTCACATTTTTCGCGCAGCCAATACCGGAGTTGTCATGGTCATCCCTTTAGAGCTTTTAAGGGAGCTTTTTTGTAGAAGCCCCACGTTGATGAATATACTACACAGTACATCTTCACATGAATTCGCCACGCATATTAGCGGCGAAAACGCGGTACAGCCTAGCGTGTACGATGTAGCGTCTATGTAGCTTGATGACTTATTCTATAGTGCATTTTATATGGCAGATAAAGTACCGCCATTTCAGGCTTAGCTTATTCGCTCGAATCCTTGAAAGTGACCTGAAAGCTCCCTTAAAAGCTCTAAAGGGATGGTGCTGGAGTTTTGTACGCAAGTACATACGAGTTATGCTTTGGATTAATCTGAGAGCGTGCAGCCATGGCGCTGATTCCGCCACCACATGTTGTTGGCCAATGTTTTGTGGATCGGCTGGAGGTCGACACGTTTGGTGCGCCTCGTGAGGGCATCATCGAAGAGCATAATGGTCAATGCCCGTCAGCCAGCCAGCCAGCCAGCCAGTCTCGAAACCAATCCAACAATAAAGGAAAGGAGATTCCCGTTGCTACCAAATGGTAACTATTTTTGTACTTGTATGCTGGCTGGTCACACGAGCCCCCAACCATGAAACGAACGAAGCGGGAACGTGCAAGGGTCTGTAGTCCAAGGGAGCATATGTACACCGTACACAACTTACAAGCATCTGTACATACATGGCGTGCGCCGACTTGGGCGCTGTTGCCATGTGTTGTGTCAACGCTGTTGCTAATGATGGCAGACCTTTCGGCGTCATGACCATGCATGGGGAAGCAATAGACATCAACCTGACCAGGCAGTCTAGCCCGCCAAGGGGCTTTGCGCCTTTCGTTCTCTCCACGAAAGAAGGGGGAGACAAGTCGTCACTCCAAAAACTACTGGTCAGCGTACGTAACTGGCGGACCTCTCTCTCTCTGCACCACCCTTGCTCTTCAAGATCTGCAATCAGCATTGCACAGACATCCAAGCACATGTATGGTGATTCATACAGGTAATTGTCCATGGCGTGCAGCGTAGTCCTGCGGGGATGCGCTTGGGGAGTTGCCTCGTGCAAAAAGTGTGGCAGCATCAGGGCTGAAGCCAAGCTGGTCGATCCGCCTCGAGTTTCCCCGAGAGATATCCCACATTTGGGTGTTGTGTAATTACATACTTGTATGTGATGCGAGAACTGCTGTCCCCTGAAGTTCCGCACCTCGACCAACAAGGTATTTTGCGTTTCTCCTCAAAGGCCACATGCGTCCGTAATCGTAAAGGACGAGTACAGGCAGCAGCAGCAGCTAAGCTTGCTGAAAGGGCATGCTTGACCACAAGGCGCCCACTCTCGTCGCTCGGGTTGTAATGCAAGTCAGCATCTCGCTGGCAAGGGAGATGAGATTGCGTACCTGTAGGCTGTAGATGACACAACAAACTTTGAGGTCATTGCGGTGCCCCGTGTTTGCGTGAGGCTGATCCAGGTTGTTTTTGTCTCTCCTCCCTCATGCCAATGTCACGACGTGCGTGCGTGCGCCGAGGGATGAGTGGTCGAGCATGCCAGCCTCCGCCAGGCCATGATCCACTGTGCCACTGGTCCTTGCGCGACCGGAGGATGGGCGAACAAGTAATTACTGTATGAACCGAGTCCGGGAAGCACCGGCACCAGCTCCATGTACTAGTGCGTTTGAGGAGCCTCAGTCTGTAATATATATTTGCATGTCACATGAATGATGAAGCTGCCTCCAGAATCCCCTTGGCCGGATCGGACCACTTTGGTACTTGCATGAGTTGCCCGCTGCCCTCGCTCGTGAATGTACTCGTAAAGGGCAAAGAGCGTTGCCAAGGCAGATGGATAAATTTGCACAGCATCCCTTTAGAGGTCTTAAGGGAGCTTTTAGGTCGCTCACAAGGATGTGAGCGAATGAGCTAAGCCTATTATAGTGGTACTTTATGTCCTATATAAATTGTATAATGATAAGAGTTACGAAATTATGCAAGCTATAAGATATTACTTTCTATTCCTTGTCGATAGGCACGATATATCCATGTGATCATGTACCCACAGCCACATAGTGGCTGCGCACCCCCCCCAAATGCGCAGATTTTACACCAAAACTCACCTTTTTCTTTACCTATTTATTCAAAATCTAGTTAAGTAATTTAGCTAGTTATTTAATTTCCCTATAAAAATCTTATTAAATTTTTTATTTTTACTTTTAAATTTTATACTATTAATACATAATAGCTTAAAATAAAGCTTTAAAAATAAGCTATAGTATATACTTAAATTTATTAGAAATATACTAGTAAATATAAGTATATATAATAAAAGTCTTATTTTTTAGTTTTTTAATTAAATATAAGCTAAATAAAATTAAAAAAAATATTATTATATAAAATAAATAATAAATAATAATATATATAAATTTTATCTTAATAAGATAAGTAATTATTTAATTATTAGTTTTTAAAGATTTTTTTCTTTAAAATATCTTTAAAAATTAATATTTAAATAAAAACTAGGATTTATAGTTATTTATTTTTATATAATATTTTTAACTATATAAATAATTTATATTAATTTTTTTTAGAATTTTTACTCTAATAATAAAGGAGGAATAAGCTAAGTAAATTTTACTAGTAAATACTAAGAAAAAATACTTAAAAACTTAATATTAATTTTAAAGCTATTTTACTCTATAATAAACTATAAATAGAATATAAATAAAAATAAAAATAAAAAATTTAATAAGATTTTTATAGAAAAATTAAATAAGTAGCTAAATTATCTAACTAGATTTTGAATAAATAAATAAAGAAAAAGGTGAGTTTTGGTGTAAAATCCGCGCATTTGGGGGGGGTGCGCAGCCACTATGTGGCTGTGGGTACTTGACTGTATTTTACGAATATAGGGTTTATACATGAAAGCTCCCTTAAGACCTCTAAAGGGATGGTCGTGTTGGCAGGTTGCAATGCGAGCTTGAACGTCACGCAGCCTACTTGATTCAAGCTCCGCAGGTCCTCCAACGAATAAAGACAGACCGGACACTGGCCGGACAGGGTTGGGCGGCGGTTCGCGCGCGACCTGACTTAAGACACGAGCCAGCGATACTGGTGCAGCCCCTGCGATACCTTTGGCTGCTTGTCGCGGGCTGACGCTGCGCCTTCATCCATTCGAATGCTGATTGCTGAATGCAGGGCCGACGAGGACTGGTGGGGGTGCGACTTTACCAGACACCGGCGCCGGCATCGTCTTGGCCTTGACTTGCAGGCCGGGGCCGAGCTCTGTCGGGTGCGAGTCCAAGCTCGCTTGTTCGCCAATATCTGGTCTGCTATGCTCGTATGTACTTGTAATACTTGTAGCTGCTCTTCGGCTTGTCCATGTGCTTTTTCGCCCACGTATCTTCTCATCTGGACCACGAAAACAAGCTTTGCTTGACCTCGACCACGGCCTACGCAAGACAGTCGGACCACCTGGCTGCATCATGCATCAATGGCTGTGCCGCCGAGAGGATGCAATACTCATCTGATAGCGATGAGGTTGGCTTTCATTCCCGCCCTTACTGGTTCCGCAACTCGAATCCGGCCATTTGATACTAAGCTCAGCAGACTCCGTTGACGCCTAGCTGTCAGAATGGAGCAAAAGGCGTGTTGGAGCCCGCTGCGGAGGTGTTGCTGGAGCTGCAATGATGACGCATAAAGGCGCTGGTGCTCCTTGACTTGGCTTCCCAAGCTTTAATACGTGGTTGATTTAAGTGGGCTTGATAAACAGGCAGCCAGTCACCGGATTCGCATCGGCTCAATGCGTATGAGCCGATGCGAATGACCAACCAAGCACAGGCCTATGTACTTGGCAGTATGTGAGCAACCTGGCGGCCTTCCATCTGTTGGTGCGTGCGAGACGTCTGCGAAAGAAAATGATAGATCCCCCCGCCACGCTGTTCCGTGGCCGTAACGCAGTCGTATTGATGTCGTGGGCTTGTAACCGACCATTTCGCATGTGTGCGACCCCAGAGTTGGTTTTAGCCCGGCCGGGCGTATCAGTTCCATTTCCGAGCAGGACGGAATAGTCGGCCCAAGAAGCGACATGTCAGCTACGGGTATGGGAGCCGAGGTTGGGTTTCCTGGCTTTGCAACACGTCGATGTCAGGTGAAGATGTGTCACGTTGGTACTACTAGATAGGAGTTGCTTGGCTGGGCTTTCTAGGCCAGCCACGCCGGTCCAGCAGTCCAGGGGGCTTTCGGTGGATCTCGTAATGAGCTTGCGTCGACCACCGCCCAGCGCTACGACGCAGAATTCGACCGAGCTGAGCAGCAGTATGTGATTGACCGGGCCAAGCACGAGACAAGCAGCTTCGTCGGGATCACACAAGACAAGGATTTAAACCTGGCTGTGTTGAAGCTGTTATTGGTCGACTCATGCCGGTACCGTGTAGTCGAAACACGATCAAGACTTGCTTGTGCTTGAGCAGGTATCTGGACATGGTTGGCGATAGGAACCATACTCAGGCCGGCCTGGTGGACTGCGTGACTGCGCACCAGGAGTCCATGTTGAGCGTGTCGCAAAAGCCGACTAGCGAGGTCGCGAGCAATCTACCTGTATCCGTGGAGACGCGGGCTGCATCTCCATCCTGGGCCAATGGGTCCTTCTGGTGGACTCCTGCGCCGACACCACTGGCTATCAGCGTCCTGCTGTGGTGGGCTCAGACTATCGCCTGCGAGCTTGCACACACACTAATCCTACCTGTATCATTTATGTACGGAGTACAAGTACCGAGTATTGCCGTACGGAGCACCTTGGAAAAGAACGGAAATAATGGTCAGAGGCCAAATTGGAAGCGGTAATCTTACGTGTCACCTCGTTCGAGCAACCTATTATTACTCATTTGGCTGGTCAGTGGTAAGTTAATAGAGCGGAGACGTATGTATTACTTGTATGTATGTACTTGTATGTAACTCACGGCCCGCTTTCTGATTCGCCAGCATGTGGCTGATGAGATGATGCTGCTACAGACCTGGATGTGCGACGCCTGATTATGCGGTGCGTACGGTACGGAAAAGTAGAGGAGCGCATTCTCAAAACATGGAAAGTTTGATGAAGTGGATGCGTTGTGGCACCCTACAAGCAAAGGGGGAATGAATTTGGATTTGGATTTTTGCAAACGAGCCCGTCTGCTCCATTCACGACGCCTGCCTCGGTCCTGGACTTTGCACTGTTGGCTTTGTGGTCCGCACCTGCTCCATGAGGAACGCTTCGTACTTGTAAGCTACATGTAGTATGTACTTGTAGTAATTACCTAAAGCTATTACCAGGCAAGAACTGAAAGCCACCATGACTGCTTGAGGGCTTCCATGCATGCACCTCCGACCTTGGAAGACATCATCATCCACACGAGGTAATATTAGGTATTGTTACCTTAGGCTCTCCGTGATCTTTGGGTAATTGTGGCCACTCGTTCTCTTGGCAACGAAACATTTCCCAGCAAGGAGGGTCCCCTCAGTAATCAGGTACCCCGTGCCGTCGGTACCACTGTCCATCCTGGAGTATACCAGCTTTACATGTAATACGGACACATTCCGATTTCATCGAGTGACCTGACAGAGACTGGTATCGCAACGTATTTGTAAGAACAACATGGTTAATACAAGGCAAATCATCTATTGTACTACGTACTAGTGGCAGCGGTATTGATTCCCATTACCCCTTTAGAGGTCTTAAGGGAGCTTTCATGTATAAACCCTACATTCGTAAAATACAGTCAAGTACATGATCACATAGATATATCGTGCCTATCGATAAAGAATAGAAAGTAATATCTTATAGCTTGCATAATTTTATAACTCTTATTATTATATAATTTATATAGGACATAAAGTACCACTATAATAGGCTTAGCTTATTCGCTCACATCCTTGTGAGCGACCTAAAAGCTCCCTTAAGACCTCTAAAGGGTTACTAGTAGTGACCAACGAACCTGGATGCTGCTCCTTAGGATCGATGCGGAAGAATGCCTCAGCAGGATTCCCTCCACAAAGCTTACAAGCCGCTGGCTGATTTTTCCCTGTCACGAATACTTGCACGACTCTCTGCCCCGTCCATAAAGCCCCCCCCTCAAGTCCGCTGGGGCTTGATCGGGGGATCCTCCAAGCCTTTCACGCCCTTCGCGGAAAGCATGCGGTGAGCTTGAGTCTCTTGCGGCCTCTTGAGAAACGGTGGCCCTGCCGTTTAACTTGAAGGTCCACCGGGGCTCCACCAGAGTCCACCCAGCCAGCGCCCTCGAGGGCCTGACGAAATGATCTGGACAAGGACTGTACAAGTACAAGTACTACTTGTACGTATTATCTACTAGTATCATGTGTTGAACGAACCGCCATCAATGAAGTGGTTGTTGTCAGGCCGAACCAATGGTGTTTTGTAATAGACCACATGTCGCAGGTTTCGGGTGTCAGGATGGACCGTGCGTGGCATACAAGTACAGCTTGCCATACGGCTAAATTGCTAGCACAAACGTAGAACATGCCTTGCATATTCGTGGATGCCCGCTTCAATCCACTCACACTGCCGGTCTCGAGACGACGCCAAGGCCACCTAAAGACCTCCCGCAACTCCGTTTTTGCTCATGCCACCTACTTGTATGTACGTACTTACTACATACACACTGCGGTGGCAAGGTCGTCTTCAAGCAAGGGTCATCAGCAGCTGCAGGAGGGCGCCGATTACTCTTCTTGCAACCAACTGCAAAGGCGAAGGATGTGTGTTGTTTCAACGCCCCTACCTCGGAGATATAGAATATCTTTCTTGCTTCTTGGCGACCAACACAGGAGACAGCTACTACCAGGAGTATGTAACAGTCCGTTTGCTCATCTTTTTTGTCGCTTTTCTATTCGTAGCACCTACTTCCACATGCTTGTCATTATGTAGTAGCGCGTAATGATATCGGGTGCACCAAGGAGCAGGATGCACGATTCATTCACTCTAATACTTGTACGTGTGCGTCAGGTTTTTCACCTCTTTGCTGTGCTATCACAAGAGCACCCAGCCAGGGGTTGTTTTGCGCCGGAACAGTTCCTCATGGAGCAGGTGCGGACTACAAAGCCAACATTGCATTGCAAAGTCCATGACCGAGGCAGACGTCACGAATGGAGCAGATGGGCTCGTCTAGAAAATCATGGCCTACATATGTCCATGTATTCCGAGGCCTAGTGCTGCGCCACAGGCTGCTGCCTTTTTGGCTTCCTTCGGGCAACGCAGAACACATGTGTATGCAATTCACTGCGCGGAACAGGTCAGCTAGGCGATTTCCGAGAGAGGGCGTGCGACGCCCAGCAATGACATGATGTGAGCCGAAGAGTGCATGTCCGTTCCTGCTAGTCGTGTCGGAACAGGAGAGGAGGAAGAGCAAGAGCATGAGCAGGTTAATTCCATAGCGGGCAAGAGAAGGCGGTGCCAAGGGCAGCATGCATGCCTCGCTCGCCTTGGATCTTGGATGACAAGGCAAAGATTGTCTGAGAAGCAAACCCAATCTCCACCTCTGATTGGGAAATACAAGGGGCGGCCGGCGTAAGACCGTGCAGTATTATTAGGTATTATTTGGTTCCGCACGAACAAAAATACCGACAAGTATGCGACTTGATAAGCTGGGGTAGCGACTAGTTTGCTTGTATTACGGAGTAGTACTAGCAGTGCTACGGTCCAGCAGCAGGTAACTCTTTCCGCTGCAATCTTACACGGACAAACCCAGCTGTACGTCGTCTTTTGTCTCCCTTTGCCGCATATCATCTATTCTCGACATGCTCTCGTCGAGAGCCAATGCAGCTGAGCTACAGTACTTGTCATTACATACTGCGGAGCACGCAATTCCATCTCTGTACATACACGATGGCACTGGCGCGGAGGAAAAAAAAAGAAAAGCAAAACTCTCATTGACCAATGCAAACTTGGTGACGACTTTTCGACCCGGCAAGTGATGGGAGATGGAGTGACCGACTTGTAGGTTGGATGTAATATGTATGTATGTACTCCGTAAAGCGGCTCGTCCCCACCCCTAGGAAAGAGCCAAAAATGTGTAAATTGCTCGCACTTGTACGGAGTAGATACAAGCGAGCTTTGCTCGACGTGACGATCATGTCCGAAAGACTTGGCTCTCAACTTAACCAGCAGTCTGGTGGTGTGGATGGCCCGCCAGAGCATGCCGCCTCTTCCCATTCCGTGCGCTCGCGTCGTGGTCGTCACTCGTCACCACCACCACCATTTTGACCGTCACCGTCTACTAAAGCACCACCCATCCAACCTTGCTGATTTTACCGACACAACATGTTACAAGTACATACCTAGTGAACGGTTGGCCTACTCTTCGCCGTGAAACTGAGTCGGATCTCATCTTCCAGTATTGGAAGGCGCGGGAACCTTGCAGAATTGGTCGGTCGTCCTTGCTGAGCGAATGAAAGGATCGCTTCTGTTGGGGCAGTGGTCGTAGGAGTAATACAAGTAATAGGAAACGGGCTTACTCTTCAATGGGCACACACATGTGTGTGATGTGATTGCTCTCGATCTCTCTCTCACGTCTAACAGTACGGGTACATGCTGCTCCGACCCACTACCTCTTCCTGTATTCAGTCTCCCCGGGGGCGGTCGAGCATGCCATCCTCTGCTGCTAGTTCGTTTTGGCGCCTCCAGCAAACCTTGCCCTATCCTGGTCTCTTTCCACTTTCCCTCAGCCTCCTCCCGCCGTCTCTTCCCCCTCCCAAGCCCTCCGACGGTGCCGGCAGCCACAAGCATAAAACATGGGCTGCGGGCGTGCTGGCATGCCGGCCCCCAGGTGGCGAAAATACACGGACAAGCAAGTAAGTAAGTACATACGCTGTCCCGACCGTGTGCTGCTGTAACTACTTACTGTCACTCTGGCATGTCCAATGTCCAAGGCGGGAAAAGAATAGCGCCGTCATATGCTCGCTTCCTCGCGCATATTCGGACAGAGGGATGGGGAGGGGGATGAATCACGTTTTCCTATCCCGGACATGGCAGAGTTCCGTTGCGCGAGTATGACACAAGTGCGGTGGTTTTTGACCACCCGGTGCCGCCAAAAAGAGCTGCCTCCTCCTTGCCCGTCCTTGCCCGGGCTTGCTTGGACGCCTTCCTAGCGCCTTCAGCCAACCAGAGGCGGCCTGAACCTTGCTTGATCCAATGTGCCAATCCCCTCCACCACACACGATCAAAACGCCGGCACGCAGGAACATGTCATTTTGAGAAGGAACGGAGAGCACGGGGCTACTTTGCACCTTCTCACACACTCACTCCCTCCTTCTCCTCCCGCCTGCCTGCCTGCCTGCCCACGCTGCCTGCCCACGCTGCCTGCCTGCCTGCCTGCTACCGACCTTCTTACCCATGGGATGGGGACCCGGCGTCGTTTGTACCTACCTACCTGCCTACCCACTAGGTATTACCTACCTGCTGCTAGCGGTGTCTGATGTCTGATGCCCGCAACTACCTTTTCGCCCTATGGGTATGTATTGCTACTAGCGGCAGGTAGCACACCTAGTCCGGGTGCAGGTTTAGTACCTGGCGGATACCATGTCAATCATCCCTAGGGGGACCCACGATTGCGACGACGCCGAGACCATGCCTCGTCTCCCTCTGATTATCAGCCGAGCCTGTCTCCTGCGATCCAGGGCCAGGACTCGGCTTGCTTCTTCCCTTTTCCTTCCCGTCATGGCTTTGTCCACCTGTCGACCCCGACGACCTGTCTCCGAACAAACCACTCGTCTGCATGCCGCCCTTTCTCGCCTTCTTCCCTGCGGCGAGGGGAGAGAACACAACCTCACCTGGATGAATCCGACTGAAAGCTGACGGGCATACTCTTCACTTCACTTATACCACGGATCGACGTTTCAATTGCACCTTTGCCAGGGGATCTACTCCCCCCTCAACGACCTGCGAATAATACCATCACTCCTCGTTCCTTTCCTTGTCCATATCTAACGCCGTCTGCCTCGCTGCTGGCGCTCTCTTGACCTAATCGACCTCGTTCCACCCGATCCGCCGTCTCGTTTCGACCGTCGAGCTTTCGCCTGCCAATCTGGCCCCGCCGTTAACAGCTGGAAGTGACCGTCTGTTGGTCACTGTCAGTGAAAATCCCAACCCAAGTGAAATTGGATCGGGGGAGAAGCTTTTTCTGCGTTCGTCCTATGCCCGATTGAATTCCTACCTCAGAGCTCGTTTTTGCCTCCTCGCCTCTCAGCCTGCGTTGGCTCTCTGGAGTCACTCAATCCCTGAGCGACGAATTGGCTTGCGTAACTCAGTCTCGGAAGCCAAAGAATCTTGTCATCCTGATTCACAGGTCAAGGAAATCGACAACCGGCGAGATGAGTGCGATGTATCAGCCTGCCATGCACCCGTTGGATGGCGGAGCTCTCCATGCCTACTCATCAGTATTGCCACCCCATGTCAAGCGATCGAAGATGAACGGTCACGATACGAGGAGCTCGCAGAGCTACTGTTTGCCTTCCCAGCAACCGCAACCGCGCCATGTCCCATATGTGGCCACAGTCAACATGCAGGATCTACCGGCCCGTTACTCAAATCGACCGTCAACTCCCACTGCTGATAGCCTGGAGGTGAAGAAGCACGGCAGCAAGAGCCCACGAAGAAGCTCCGACACACTGATATACCACAGTCTTCAACTGCCAAAATGTATCAGCCGCAACGGTGGGAACCTGTCTGATTTTGCCGCCCAGGTGCGTCGGCTGGACTACAATCCCTACGATGTGTACCTTTTACTGACCTTATCGGTGTGTAGATGACATGTTTGTTCTGGTTCGAATCGATGGACGAGCTCAAGAAGGCCGAGGCCATACGCGCGAGACCTGACACGATTGTATCACGGCTCCCACCCCTTGCACGCCCTCACGAGCAGTTCGGAAAATGGGTCCACAACGTCTTGTCGACCACGCAAGTGACGCAGAACGTCATTTTCCTGGCATTGCTCTTCATATACCGCTTGAAGATGAGCACGCCCCAAATCAAGGGCAGAGCCGGTAGCGAATACCGCTTGCTGACGGTGGCCTTGATGCTCGGTAATAAATGTGAGCTTGGTTCCAGACGGACGGGCAGAAAGTTCAAATGGATAGCTAATTCACTGCTCGACAGTCTTGGACGACAATACGTACACCAACAAAACGTGGGCCGAGGTTTCATGCTTCGCGGTTCAAGAGATCCATGTCATGGAAGTCGAGTTTCTGAATAACATGCGGTACAACTTGCTTGCGTCCAAAGAAGACTGGGAGAACTGGCTTGTCAAGCTGGCTAGTTTCCATGCATACTATGAACGCGCTCTAAGCCTACCCGTGTCGCCAACGCTCTATTCGTCATCAGCCGCTGTTCAATCGTTTGATTCGCCAATACCCTCGCCCACGGGGACCGTTGCTCCGGCCCTGACGCCAACCACTACAACCCAATTCTCTCCAAACGCCGGACGAACACGTACCATTTCTGCCTATCGAGCCAATGCGACGTCGCCGCTGGCCTCAAAGGTCTTGATTCCACCCGGGTCTCGTAAACGAAGCCCCGAGGAGGACTTGACAGAGCATCCAGCCAAGAGGCTCGCTCACCCGTCTACGATACAAGCCGTACCATCACTGCAGGCAAGGCCAAACGTGGTCGCCAACGCTGCCCGACTTCCAGTCCCACACCTGACGCTCACGACGAACCAGGCACAGGCTCAGCAGTATGCAGTCGGGAGCACATACCCGGTTGCTATGAACGGGGCTCAGCAACCCGTTGTCTCACTACCACCGCTGCAACCAGGCGTTCGTGGCATGTCAACGATTTATCAGGCCCCGGCCCCGGCTCCTGCTTCTCTTGCCCAACCCTCCCTCCTACCAAGCACAACTGGTGTGACGGCTCATACGGCCGCTTACGCGGTTGCACCGGCACAAAGCCACACGGCAGTGAAATATGGCACGCCGACCAAGCACCACTCTCAAGCGACCTTGGGCTCTTTCGGATCCTCGCCACTGGTGGAGTCCTTTGGACCCGGCTCTGCGGCTCACACGCCTATGGCGCAGACGCCCATTTCAAATTCACCCAGCGTCTACCTGCAGCATCGTGCCAGCCCCTACAAGCCGATACGGCATGTGAACACCCTCCTGTATCCTCCACCTTCTGCATCCCTCGATCAGTATCACCTTTCTGTCCCTGTGCAGCCGAACCAAATGCACTATCAACCTCTGGGGCGACGACATGATCTGCGGACGGGTATTGTGCCCGAGTTTCTCCGCTACAATCGGAGCCAGCACGAACAAGACCCCGGCGGACCTCAAGGCAAGTTTCCTTCCTAGGAGTGTTGGAAGCGGCCTTTCTACGCCCAGGCAGGGCTCATTTCCCATCATCGCGACCGCCATGCATTGCATTACGCATAAAGCATCTGCTACATTTTCGGCTTGAGTTTGGGCGTGGGCGTGCCCATTTGCTCCAACGAACCGCGTTGGTGTGGTTCTTGGAGCGTCATCGGCATTATTGTGTCTCTGTGTTTACGAAACTAGACTTGCATGGCATGGATTGCATGGACTCGGGCGTTAACTAAGACTGGATTCGACTCACATCCCCCTTCTTGCTCCCCTGATCAACAACACCGTCATGGAAGAAGATGATGCTTCATGCCAGCGAATGGCGTGTGGGTTCGTTTAGTGCATTGTACAACAGGGTTTTCCGGAAGCAACGTCATGATCTGCACTCTGGTCGCGGACATTTTTACTCTCGACAATGTCCCATAATGGCGCTGAAGCTTTCAAGTGCTTTGCGTTTTCGCCAAAGAGAATGCATTGCGCAGATAATGGCCCCGGGGGTTGGGTGCGATTGGTGAGCAAACCATCTCGATCTGGTGGAAACCCTCTGGCTGTCTGAAGGGGGAATTCACATATTACAGTCTACTATACTAGACCACATTGGGGGTATGGATAGGGCTAAAAGGCAGGGGAGCCTTGATCATGTAGATAAACTTGCTTGTCAGCAATGACATTCCCTCGATGGAACTGTATAATGACTGAAAGACGATCCTCGTTCGGTATTGTGGACGATGTGTAACATTGAATCTGGTTGAAAAAACGACTGCCAGGCTTCTTGATGCCCTATCATCACCCTCTTTACATCTAGACTTGCATCAGAATAGGGACTACTGCTTCATGGAGCGACGTTCGGCGGCATATCTTTGAGGGGTTTCACCAAAAACTGGTATGTAGTGCAATGAGGCTTGTGAATTATTATTGATGTCCTTGGATTTTTTCTCCAGTAAACACAATTTCTGAAAACCAGTGTACATGTCTCTAACCTTGATCAATCCTCAACTGGGTCTTGTAACCGGTATTCAACTGAGTCGTGCTATTCGCACAGCTCACGCCATCTTATCTCAATATCATCAAGGTAACTACCTATAGCTTTTGCTAGTAGTTGCCTATGGTCTTTAGTAGCTACCCGTGGCCTTTGGTAGCTGCCCGTGGCCTTTGCTGGCTACCCGTGGCCTTTGCTGCTTGCTGGTTGTGTAGCTCTGTGGCTAGTTGAACAGCTAACAAGATAAGATTATATGCTGTGCGAATAGCACGACTCATTCAAGTTGGTCTGTGATCAGAAAGTAATTACATTGCACTTGCGAATTCGAGAAGTTGTCTACACATATTTGCGCCACACATGGAGTCCGCCTCCCCCTCCACAGCCATCTCCAGCCACACTTCTCCCCCCTCCCCCCTGTCGTATGCCTTCTCCAGGGCAACCAATATCCGTAATTCGCCCCCTGCCTTTGCGCCCTCGCAAACCACGACATCCATCATTACACATACCTCTGAACAAGCTGATATCGCATCTGTTCGTACTGGCTCATTCAGCGCTCATCATTGTTTTCCTCAGCATTCGTTACAAGAGCGTCTGGCGACACGAGTGACATCGCATACGCTCTCTCCCGACCGTACCCGAGAGACTCGCGTGACGAAAAGAAACGATTGCAGAAGGGACACACGACTACCGAGGCGCCACGGACGCTCTCGCGACATCAGAGATAGCTTTCTGACATCCCCCTTCTTCGACGCCGTCGCGGCGAACAAAACCATCCATAATGTCCGGGTTCGGCGACTTTCGCTCCATTTGCGAGAATGCGCCTCTCCCACTATGCGCCAACATTGGGCCCACGCTCGCGGCGACGAACCGCGTCGGCATCGAGCCAGACTGCTACGCGCGGAACATTGCCCTGGCCAACACCATCATCTTCGAGGGCGCCGCGTCGGCCATGCACATCGTCGCCCTGGTCATGACGATCGTGATGATCCTCCACGTGCGCAGCAAGTTCACCGCCGTGGGGCGGAAAGAGATTCTATCCTTCTTCTACATCTACATGTTGCTGACGTTTGTGTCGCTTATCGTCGACGCCGGCGTTGTGCCCCCCGCGAGCGGTCCTTATCCTTACTTTGTCAGCATACAAAATGGCCTGAGCAGTGCGCTTGTAACGTCGCTGCTGATCAATGGTTTTGTCGGGTTCCAGCTGTACGAGGATGGGACGCCGTTGTCGGTGTGGATGCTGAGGATCTGCTCGCTCGTCGCTTTTGCCATCAGCTTCCTTGTCTCGCTCGCGACGTTTAGGGGTTGGGCAGGCCTGGGGCCAAGCAATACGGTCGGCTTGTTCGTCGTGTTGTATCTCCTCAACGCGATTCAGCTGTTTGTGTATGTGGGCATGCAGATTCTGTTGGTGACGCGGACGCTGCGTGATCGATGGCCGCTGGGCGATATTGCTTTCGGTATCATCTTCTTCGTGGCCGGCCAGGTCATCATGTATGCATTCAGCAGCCGGATCTGCACGGCTGTGAGCCACTACCTGGATGGTCTCTTCTTTGCCACTGTTTGCAATTTGCTTGCTGTCATGATGGTTTACAAGGTATGTGCCCTACAGTCGGACGACATACGTGTCAAGCCCAGGCGTTGGTTTGGCTTTTCACGCCGTGAGAATGAGAGGCAAGTTTCGACGTGGCTGACGTTTGTTTCTACTCTAGTACTGGGACTCCATTACCAAAGAAGATCTCGAATTTTCCGTGGGCACGAGGATGAACAATTGGGAAGTCAAGGAACTGTTGCCCGAGGAGGACCGACGAGCCACGGTCTATGCCGACGATCCTTACGGCCAATCCAGCAGCTACGACTTGCCGTATTCACCGCCGGGGCCACGTTATTCAGCCAAATACTGATTTGAGGCCGAGCATATCTAAAATGATGGATGTCAGGCCTCCACGACCTTGAGAGCGGGTGAACATATTGTTCTTTCCACTACAACAGCATTTGGTCATTATTAATATCGGGAATGGGGTATGGGCGGAGTGATTTTTGTTTTACATTATGCAGACTTCAGTCAAGCGGGTGGAATCTGAGGAAATCAGGGTCATGGTTCAAGCAAGCAAACGTATGCGACGAAATTTTTTGGGTCCTTTGCAATGGAAACCTAAAGCATGGAGTAGACGAGCCGCACAGACCATGCGTGAGATGACGGGTAACAGTGACAACCGTTGGGCGTTGGCACATTCGGTGACGACCAAGAACATCACAAACGGGGAGCAAGACAAGCCTTGGACGGACTATGCCCGTGAGTGGAGGAGATGTCTCAAGGAAGAGGGGATCTTGCACCTGCAGAGTGATTGGGGATTCCCGCCGCACAGTCCTCTTGACCATGATGGGGCGTCAGCATCGACAGCGGGAGATGCCAAGGCATCGTACGAGTATTCAGCGGGCTGGGGCCGGCGATGGGCGGTGTGAACTAGTCAACGGACCAAGCGAGCGACATGTGCCGCCGTCACTGATTGGAGGGGAGTGAGGCTCGGTAGAAAATGATGAGTTCGAGTTTGCTCCGCGTTGCAGCGGCGGAGATGATTGAGGGTTCTTCTCGAGATGGGATTGGGTTCCAGGAGAGCGGTCGAGCGCTAATTGGGCGTGGGAAGCTTGGCCGGAGTCACATGTGCTTATGCAATGTAATGTCTCTTGTCTCGAGCAGGGCGTCGGCTCCTGCTTTCGTCTTCCCCCCCCGTCTCTCCCCGTGCGTCGTATGCTTTCGACTATTCCTTGTCAATGTGTTGGCAAATGACGAGAAAGATGCATGTATGCGCCGTCTCTCGGGCCTCCTCTGGGCCGTCATTCACGATACCCCGTTCGCCAGGCGGGGTCTGAGACGAAGGCGCCCTTGTCATTGGTTGTCGCCGTCAGCCGAGCGTCGTATCTCGATTCTCGTCACAGGCAACGACCGACCCTAGTCTCGACTGTGAGTGGCTGCTTTGGTCCCGGCAGTCTGGTTCAGCCGTCCCCCTCCCGGACAGAAAGTGTGATGACGGGGGACGAGGTGGAATGAGGTGGTATCCGCACTGGGTAAACACGCCATGCTTGTACAGAGTACAAGTCCGCCTTCGCCTCTCCCCCTTTTCTCTTCTCAGACGCTTAACGGCCCTTTGAGGCTCAACGGGAAGCATACTTGTACGGGCTGAGCTTGTGCGACCGCAGCACCGACATTCGACGGACAGACTCGAGGCAGCGGCAGCTTGCCGCCCTTCCGTCGTCAGCTTCCCCGCCGCGAGAGCCGTCGAGATATTCTTCGACGAAGGTGACTAGTGCCAGGGCATGTCTATCTGTCACATTCATACTGGTGCCTGATAAGCGTTTGGAAGCATTGACCAAGCGCATACTCCGTAGGTAATACTCCGTAGGTGAAGTCGATCTACCCCTGCCATGTAGAAGAATGGCCAGGCGACGTGCTGGCCTGGTAATTAAGGGCAGAGCCATGTTGCCTGGCAAGTCATGGACAGTTTAGGTGGACCATCCAC
>JADHZA010000272.1:0-30348 GCA_018831705.1 Torrubiellomyces zombiae
CAGGTAATAAGCCTGGGATGCGAGCAATGGCGTGAGCCTTTGCGACTGCGTCTGCAAGAAGCTCAGAATAGGATAGACCCGCCGACTCGAGCCCTTTGTCTGGCTGTAAATAGAAGCGTACCGTCCCACCGGTAGCAGAAGCCTGAGTAAGAAGTTGGGACAAATTTTGTACAGACCCAGGTGGCCCCTGGTCCACGTCGGTTATCTTCTCGCTGATTGCTGGGAAGGATGCTGCCGTCTCCAGATGGTCGACGCCCCGGATCTGCTCGCAAAGGGCCATGTCTCATATGACTGGATTGGTGTTCAGCTTACAAGTTTGGATTATGATTGATGATGGATGCGTCTCGGTGTAGATAAGAGCAGTCATGCGAAACTTAAGGGCAAGACCAGCTCTTACATCTATGAACGCCACCACCCTGGCGTGGACATGAAACGCCTCACTCGTGTAGTCGGACTTGGACTTGATTTGTTCGGGAGCACGGGCGCTCTCCCTCCTCGTCATCACCCCGTATGAAGACCCTTGGACCATGACATATTGGGAGGAATAGTCATCGTCTACAGCGGAGTTCGGATACGGCCACCCGAGTCGACCAGTATCTACTGTTACTATCAATGAATGCTCGTGTTGGCTTCCCCCAGTCCCATGAGCAATGCAAAGAATGTACATGTATATACAGCAGCATCGATGTGGGACGCCAAGATTAGCTACAATAGCATGTTTCCTTCCTTAGCTCCACTTCTCGTGGGCTGCAAGATCATGAGTGTGTCTCGCGGGTGCCTGTTGAGATGTAACACCAGACCGCAAGGTGCGGTCCTATACATGTACCCAGTGGTACAGCTAGTACGAGGACAAATGGAGAACGGGGAGGCTGGACTCATCATGGATGGTGAGGAGCCTACATGTACCGACGGATTTGGGAATCCCGGAGGGTCAGTTTTTCATCAATCACTTACAAGTAATAGCAGGACGGAGCAGACTGCCGATCTTTACCAGGGGCGATACCGGTGCTCCCCGCCGTGATCGACAGGCTGAATGAAGCAAGGCTTGTATGTATGTAGTTCTGGAAAAGCCCAAGTCTGCTTCGTGACAGTTCTCGCTTATCCACATTTGGAGCAGAAAAGTATGTGAGTATTTCGTGATGAGGGTGTGCTTGTACCCGCACACGCGCACCAGACCCAAGGACCCGGTGACGCTAGTGCTCCCTCGCGCCGTTGGATCTCCGACCATTATGGAGTTGTGAGAGCACATTACGTGTACTGGTACCTGCGTTATACGAATGCATTCATGTACAGGTACTACAGAATGTATCTTGTAGGGTTCTCGGGCAACGCGGATCAGATCTTTAGTTGGAGACCAAGGAGTTGGGTTGGAGCTAGGGATCGCAGGCATCATAGCCTAGCAGATGGACATCATACATACAAGTACATACATATGTGGTCCTGACCTTGAATACCAAGACGCAGCCGCTGAGGAAACATGAAGTCTTTGAGTGTGAGGCGGTTGGTTAGAGATGGGTAGCACCATATGTAAGTAGGGGAATTGGTTAAACCGTGCAAGAAAAACGTAAGTACAAGTATCGGGCGCATCGGACAATTTGATGAGTAACAAGACGGCCTAACCCGCACTCTTGCTGACCAGGATGCGAATTGCTTGGACAATTAGGTATGGTGACCGCAAGGTCCATTTCCTAGACACCTGGGGTCCAGTTCCTTTGTTGGAGGACCTCGATTTGCAAGGGAAAAGGAAACTGATCCCTGTCATTACGTACGTATGCATTTATTGCCGTATTCAAAGCAAGGAACAGTTCTCCGCGGTCGCATGCAGCAGATGAGAGTGGGGGATTTTATAAGGAAAAGGGGAAAAAGAAACTGTGCGCCAGGCTTTACGGTAGGCTTGCGGCGCTGGCTGTGGCGCTGGCTGTGGCGTTGAAAATGTCATTACAAGAAGCCGGTGGAGGGTGGTGAACCGGTCAACGAGGGGTGAACCAATCACTTTAGAGTAAACCAGCCAGTAAACCACTAAAAAGAGATAACTCGGCCCACATAGTGACGGCGCACCCCCCCCTAGTAGCGCATACGGGCCAAGTGTATCACGGATTTGACTACTATGTAAAATACACCACAACTTTATTAATTAATAACTAAAAAAAAATCTAACTATAGTATTATAAAGCCTATTTAAAGAGTATTAATTTAAATATAATATTATTATAATTAATTAAATATATAGCTATTACTTATATATTATAGTATTTAGCTATATTTATAGTTTTAATTTTTACTTTTTTTATATTTTTAAGTTTAATAAAATATATATTTAAGTTAAGCTTAATTTATTTTTATTTTTAAAGTTTTAAAATTTTTATTTATTAGGTTTTATAATAAATTTTTTTTTCTTTAAAAATTAAATTAGTTATAAAAGAATTAAATTTTAACTTAATAATATAACTATAAATAGCTAACTTATATATTAAATTTAAGATTATATAAATAGCTTAAAAAGCTTTTTAAATATTATTTTTTTTTTAAAGTATTTATATAATATTATTAGAGCCTTTATAGCTTTATCCTATACAATAGCCTCGTACGTAGCCTTACCCCTATTATAGGCTTTAACCCTAGTTACTTATTTTAACCCTAGTAGACCTTTTAGGTTATATATAATAAGACCTTTTTCTATATAATATATATATAAAGGCTATACCCTTATATATATATAAATAGATAGATAAAAAGTATAAAAATATAAATAAACTACTAAATTAGCTATTTTTATTACTACTACTATATATATATATATAGCTAAACTAATACTAATTAGTAGTTATAAAGGTATTATTTAGCTATAAAAGTAACTAACTAATTATAAAAGTAATTATAAAATAGTAAAGTATAAAAAGATAAATATAATTAAATAGCCTAACTTTTATACTACGCCTTATATATTATAGCCTTTAAAAGCTATAACTTAATATTTATCTTTCTTATATATAAGACTTTTTTATATAAAAAAAAAATAAATAATTTATTATAAACTATAAAAAACTTAAAAATAAAAAAAAATTAAAAAAAGACTTTTATATATATTATTATCTACTATATATAGAGGTATAGTAAAATATAATACTTTAATATATAAAAACTAATTAAGATAGTAAACTAATTTATATAATAAAAAAATAGCTAGTATAATAAGAAGTTAGGCTTAAAGAAGCTAAGATTTAAAAGCGCCTTATCCCTAAAATAAGATAAGTATAAAGTAATACTAAAAAAGCCTAGGACTATTATTAAAAACCTAATAAGTTTAAGAAGATAAGAACTTTATTTTATATAAAAAAATAATAGTAAAAAGTAATATAAATAAAAGAATTTAAAAATTATATATTAACTTAAGATATTAAAATAATAAAAATAAAAATATTACTAAAGCTTTAAAAACCTAGCTAATAATATATTTTATATAAACCTTTATAAAAATATTTTATATAAACCTAAAAAAAAAATAACTTATTTATTTTCTTTATATAAGACTTTTTTTTATAGCTAAGATCTTATATACTTTAATTAACTCTATAATAAGGTTAAACTATATATTATCTACTTTCTTCTTAGTTTCTTTTAATAACCTATTACTATCTATAAATAACTTAGGGTTACTAGCCTTAATCCTAGCCTTAAGATCCCCTAAAGTCTTATTAGCTTTATCCTTATTAATAAGGCTTTCCTTTTTAGCTTTCCTAATAATTTCCTTAATAGTATTATTGCTAAGGGCTTGTTTTCTACCTATAGTACGTCTTAGTATATACGTATTAGGCTATTATCTTAGTTAGTAATAAGGGTCTCGTAGACCTTTAACTTATGTTCTTACCTAGTAGGTAAAGTCTATGGTCCTCGTATAGTGTTATAGGTAAGAGCTAAGTAGCTAAGGCTTGTATAGCTGTGGAAGGTCTATTAACTAAAGTGGTCTACTAGGTTGGGTACGAGGTCTTATATATATGTAAGGTTTGTAGTAGGATTGACTTTTAGGTTAGGCTATGTTTATAAGAAGATATAGGAAGAAATTTTCTTCTATCTTATATATAGGCTTTAAGGGCTCTTATAGTTAGGCTATAAAGCCTATTTACCTATATAAATAGACTTTTTAAGTTATTTATTTAGAGTTTAATTAGAGAGGTATATATTACGACCTCTTAGTCTATATACTTATATTATTATTATACGTATTCCTAGCATTAACTACGCTAGAGTATAACCTTAAACTAGTCTATATAGCTAGAGGCGGGGTATTGCTTTTCCTTTATTTAATAATCTTATTATTAAGTTAGCTAAAGTAGCTAGTAGCTTAACTTTTATTAATCGTATATAACTATATATTTTAATTAAGTATATAAAAGCTTCCTTTATAATTTTATATAATATACTAAAAAGTAATAAATTATTATTAATAGTAACTTACTTATTAAAAAGATATATAACTTTATAATAATAATAATAATAAGAAATATAATACTATTAAAAAGCTAAGTCTAAATAATAATAGAATAGGAATTTCTTTAATATATTATATAATTTAAAATACTAATATAAATCCCTTAGTAGACCCTATTATATACTTTAAAGAATATATAAATATATAATTAACTTCTATATATAATACTTCTAGTAAAAACTTTATATATACTTTACCTAGTAAACCTAGTAATAATCTAAAAAGTACCTTTATATATATTAAGTCCTCTATAATAAGGTTAAATTATATATTATCTACTTTCTTCTTAGCTTCCTTTAGTAACCTATTACTATCTATAGGTAACTTAGGGTTACTAGCTTTAATCCTAGCCTTAAGATCCCCTAGAGTCTTATTAGCCTTATCTTTATTAATAAGGCCCTCCTTTTTAGCCTTCTTAATAATTTCCCTAGTAGTATTATTACTAAGGGCTTATTTTCTACCTATAGTATATCTTAGTATATATGTATTATATAAGGGCTATTATCTTAGTTAGTAATAAGGGTCTTAACCTTTGACTTATATTCTTACCTAGTAGCTAAGGCTTATGTGGCTGTAGAAGGTCTATTAACTAAAGTAGTTTGCTAGGTTAGGTATAAGGTCTTACATATGTATAAGGTTTATAGGATTAACTCTTAGGTTAGGCTATATTTATAAGAAAATATAAGAAGAAGTTTTCTTCTATTTTATATATAGGCTCTAAGGGTTTTTATAGTTAGGCTATAAAGCCTATTTACTTATATAAATAGACTTTTTAAGTTATTTATTTAGAGTTTAACTAGAGAGGTATATATTATAACCTTTTAGTTTATATACTTATATTATTATTATACGTATTCCTAGCGTTAACTACGCTAGAGGTCTAGTATAACTTTAAACTAGTCTATATAGCTAGAGGTAGGGTATCGCTTTTCCCTTATTTAATAATCCTATTATTAAGTTAGCTAAAATAGTTGGTAGCTTAACTTTTATTAATTGTATATAACTATATATATATTAAGTAAGGTAATTATAAAACTATATAAACTACTACTAATAAGAAAAGTATTTAATAATATAATTAAGCTAAAATAGCTTATTACTTTTTCTAAGGGATAAAAATCTATTAAGAACTATATAAAGAAGCTATATAATATCTTAGCTAATAAAGTATAGGTCTTTATTAGTTATTATTACTATATTAGCCTTATAGAAGACTAATACTATATAATATTCCCTAAAATACTATTAAATTATATATATAAATACTATATTTACTTTATTAGCTTTAAGAAATAATAAGATAAAATATATATAATACTTAATATATATTTTAATTATTATATAAGCTAGAGCTAATATCTAATAGATTAAATAATAATAATATACTATAATATATAAAAAAAATATCTTAAGAAAATATATTAAAAAATATTAGAAATCTTTATTAATAAACTTTTTCTTATATAATAATCTTTTAGCTTTAAATATTATAGAAAAGTATAACTTTATATAATAACTATATAAGCTATATATAAGGTCTTAAAACTAAGACTAGTATTATATAAGTTAAAGCTAATATATAAGGCTTTCTTTACTTACTTTTATATAGTATTTTAAATTACTATTAATATAAGCTAAGTTTCTTAGTTCTATATAGACTAGTAGTATATAATATTTAATAACTATATAAATAGCTAAAAGATTTTAAATAAATATAATAATAAACTAGCTATAACTAGAAATAACTAGTATTAAAAATAACTATACTTATAGCCTTAGTAAAATCCTTATATAAAAAAAAAGTACTTTATATATAAGAAAGAAAAATATTAGTTAATAAACTATTTTTAATAGGATTTTAAAAAGGTAAAAAAATAATATTTTACTATATATAAAAAATATAATATTATACTACTATAAAAGAATAACTTTATTACTTTCTTAACTTTATATAAGGGGATTTAAAACTTTAATAATAGTAATAAATTATTAGATAAAGAGGAGGATATTAGTAAAAGTAATAGCTAGATTATAGTCTATAATCTTATAATAGTTTTATATCTTTATTACTTTACTAGTAAAAATATTTATAAAAGTTTATAAAAAAAAGTAACCCCTATATATTAAGTCTTTTTTATAAATCTATATTATAAAGAGTACTAAAATAAATTTTAAAATATAAGAGTTATAATTATTTTAATTATTAGTAAAGACTAAGCTAAGGTATATATATAAGAATTCCTTTATATAAAGATTAATTAGAAACTAAGTAACTATAAGGTTAGCTTTAGTAATATAATTTTAAAAATAATAATTAGTACTATAATAATATAAAACCTACTAAGTATAATAATATACTATATTATTAATACTTTAATACTTTTTATTTTCTTATTATATAATACTAATTATTTTTATATATACTTTAATAATATAAATAATAAGATTATATATAAGGATAGTACTATAATCTTAGTTATTAAGAAATAGGGGTATACTTTTTTTAACCTTTATATAAAAAAAGTAATTCTCTATTTTATAAAGACTTAGCTTTATTATTTTTATTAAAAATTTAACTACCCTTATATAAAGAAATTTTATAATCTCTTATAAAATACTAGCTATAATAATATCTTAATTATAATACTTAAAAGTATTAAGAGGCTATACTATAAATACTAGTTATATAACCTAGTACTATAAAGGTTTAAATTTACCTTAAAAAATAATACTTACTTTAACTATAAGATTATTATAGATATTATATACCTTAATAAATATTATATACTATATATTATTAATAAAGTAATATTATTCTAGGCTATTATATTTTTTAAGTCTTTTTTTATATAAGATATATAGAATACCTTATACTAATACTAGATTATTATATATTAAAAACCCTTAGACTATATTATATATAACCTTAGTATAAATTTTACTTTTAATAAGTTTAAGAACTTTATATAAATCTAAAGTATAATTTATAAAGAAATATTAGTAAAGGCGTATTAGGCTATTAGTAAGGTTAAGAAAGCTTATAAATTTCTTTATTATATATATAATATTATTAAATATAAAATTAGTTATTATATAAATAATAAAACTATTCTTTAGCTTACTATTAAAATATTAAATAATACTACTAGCCCTAATAGTCTTATACTAATACTCCTAGTCTTTAATACTTACTTAAAGATTAATATTAAATTACTACTATTACTAAGTATCCTTATATAATTAAAAATAATCTAAAAAGTAATAAAAGTAATTTAAAAAATTAAAATATAAAAGAATATTAGTTATATACTTAATAGTAAAAATAGCCCTTATATAATTAATATTTTTTTTCTTTTACTAAGGAGTAAAATACTTATATAGTAAGAAAAAAAAAATAAATAAGATTATATAAAATCTTAGCTATTAAAGATTATAATATTTTTATTAATATAATTAAAAGCCTTATTAAGTTTTAAGTAATTTAAGCTAAACTATATAATAAAAAAATAAGTAATACTTAAGAACTAATAAAGGATATTAATAATAATAAGCTAATTAAAGATAAGATTATTATATAAATACTAAATAATAATTCTTTAAGGAAATCCTAAAACTTATATAAAATACTAGTTTAAAAGCTTTTACTTTAATTACTAAAAAAAGGGTAAGGTAGACTATAAAAATACTTTATTATATAGTACCTTACTAATAAAGAAAAAGCTAATTAGAACTTTACTCTCTAGTTATAGTAAAAAAATATAATTATAATTTTAAAAAAACCTTTTAAAAAGTTAGATAAGAGGGAAATTAATAAGCTTACTATATAAAGAGTATTTACTTTTATTAAGTTTAATAATAATATATATAGCTAGGTATATATTTTTAAGACTTACTTTATATAAGAGATTAAAAGTAAAACTATAAAGCTATATAAAAAGTTAAAAATAGTTATTTAGAAATTTAAAAATATTAATAAAAAAGAAGTCTTTATATAATTACTAATAATCTAAAAAATAAGCTAGTAGTTAATCTTAGTTATTAGATTTTTTTTAATTAAGTTATATAATATATATAAAAAACTATAAAATATTATATAAGTATATATATAGTTAAAAGACTTTCTATAGTAAAATATCTTTATATAATTACTAAAAAAGATTATAAATAATTACCTAGAAAGTATTATTTTCTATATTAAAAAGCTATTATATAGTATTATAGAATTAAGTATATACTAGTTTAAGATATACTATAAATACTATATAGAAAAACTTAGTATAAAACTATTAATATATAATCTATACTTCTTACTAATACTAATAAGCCTAGACTTTTTTAGTATTATTAGCCTTTAGACTAATAATATATTCTTTATTATATTAAAAAAATTCTTTATATAAGAAGAGATAGTACTTATAAAAGTAAGCTTATAAGTAAAGTTAAAAATAATCCTCTTATATAACTAACTAATTAAGTTTAATAATAGTAAAATAATATTATAAAATAGGATTATTATTTTTAAATAAAAAAGCTAAATAAACCTTTTCTACTTTATTAATATAAAAATAAAAAATACTAACTAATAATATATTTTATAAAAGGTATAAAGAGTATATATTACTTTTATCTACTAACTTAAAGTATTATATAACTTCTTAGTAGCTATTTAAGTTAAGATACTATCTAATAAGGATATTAAAGCCTTTAATATATAACTTAAATAATAGTAGGAAAATATAACTAGAAAACTTAGGTTTATTCTAATAGACTTACTTTATATAAAATTTTTTATTTTTATAAATAGTTTTTTTACTAATAATAAAAACTTAATATTATAATTAGGTTTTATTATTATACTAAGAGAAAAGATAGCTTATATAAAGGTAAGCTTTAAGCTTTATAATAATATTATTTACTAGAATTTAACTAAGTATAAGAAGGTTATAAGAAATATACTTACTAATAAGTTATATAGTATTATTAATAATATTAATAGTAGTATAGTTTTAAGTATAATAATTAATAAAGTTATATAATATTTTTAATTTTTACTACTTTTTTTAATTTTTTATACTAATTCTTACTTACTATATAAGTATTTTATAAAGCTTAATATAACTAATAAGAAGTACTTAATAATAAATATTATAGTATTAAAAGAATTATATAAAAAAAAAAAAATTTTTAAAATTTATTAAATTAATAGTAAAGATAATCTAGTAGATACTTATATAAAAAGAAAGCTAAACTTAGTATTTAAAAAACTTATATTAATAAATTCCCTTATAATTTAAATTAAAATAACTATTATATAATTAAATAATAGTTATAAAGTAAAGGTTAATAATTATTTATAAAAAGTATAAAATACTAGCTCTATTATAATAGAAAACTAGCTACTTAATTTATTAATCTTAGCCTAAGGTTTATTAAAGTTATTATTATTATTTATTTTATTATCTAAACTAGCTTTACTCTTAAAACTATTTTAAGTACTTTATTCCTTTTTAGCTTTAGCTATTTTTATATTATATATAGCTTACTAGTTTATTATAGTATAATTATATTAAATACTATATAAAAGCTATATATAGGTTATATAAGTATTATTTTAGTAGTTTTTAAATACCTAGTAGTAGTTAAAAAGGTAATAATTATTATACTTATAGTAGTATTTATATTAGAAGGGAGCTTTTTTATTATAACTAGCTATTAAGAGTATATAATAGTAGCTAGGGTAATTTATAATATACTTAATAAGATTACTATATAATTTACTTTTAGATAATTTAATATAAATATTATAGGTAAAAAGCTTAATAACTTATTAATTAAAATACTATTTTTATAGTTAGTAGTATATAAAAAGTAATATTATAAAGGCTAACTTATAATAAATTATATAATAAATTACTTTTAGATATAAGTTAATATATAATAAATTATATACTATATCTTAAAAAGCTTTAAAAATATAAGATTAAGCTTAAGTATATTATATAAAGTATAAAAAACTTATTTAAAAATTATAATAGTTAAAAAGCTAAGTAGTATAAAGGTTTAAAGATCTTAAGGCTTTAAAGAAGGTATATAAGTAAAGGTATAAAAAAAATAAAAAAAAAAAAAGGAAAAAAAAAGCTATATAAAAGCTCCTTTTTATAGCTATACTAGAGAGAGTAATTTAGCTTACTAATTTAACCTACTAATTAAAGTTAATTAATTAATTAGCTAGATTATTTAATAAATTTATTAATATAAGTAAATTTACTTATATAAGTTAAGTAAAAAATAACTATAATTTACTTATATAAGTAAAAAAAAAGATAATTCCTCTAGTACGATATAGATTAGCTATAATAAGAGGTATAAGATTAAGAGAGATAAAGAGAAAGAATATTAAAAGACTATTATATAATTACTTTATAATACCTAATAAGTAATAAGGCTATATAAATAGCCTTATAATATCTTAGGAATATATATAATAAGTTTTAACCTTTAAACTAAAAAAGACTATCTTACTTATATAGTATTAGCCTAGAGAAAACACCTTTATATAATTACTTTATATTTATTCCCCCTTACTATTTAGAAATACTTTTTCCTACTATTTTACTTTTCCCTTATATAAGAATATTTAATAATTTCTTTTCTCCTTAGTTATATTTCCTTTCTATATAAAAGCTCTTAATAGCCTCTTTATTATCCTATATATAGATTTCCTTAAGTATAAAAGAACCTTTAATAGGTAAGTATACTATTTTCTTTTAATAAGGAGTATTAAGCTATATATAAAAGCTTTTTAATAGACCTTTAGCTATAAGTATTATAAAGATATATAAAAAACTACTTATATAACTTATAGAGAGATTATCCCCTTATATATAAATAATAACCTCTATAATAAGGTTAAACTATATATTATTTACTTTCTTCTTAGCTTTCTTTAATAACCTATTACTATTTATAGGTAACTTAAGGTTACTAGCCTTAATCCTAGCCCTAAGATCCCCTAGAGTCTTATTAGCCTTATCCTTATTAATAAGGCTCTCCTTTTTAGCCTTCTTAATAATTTCCCTAGTAGCGTTACTACTAAGGGCTTGTTTTCTACCTATAGTATGTCTTGGTATATACGTATCAGGCTATTATCTTAGTTAATAACGAGGGTCTCGTAGACCTTTGACTTATGTTCTTACCTAGTAGCTGAGGCTTGTGTGGCCGCGGAAGGTCTATTGACCGAAGTGGTCTACTGGGTTAGGTGCGAGGTCTTGCGTGTGTGTGAGGTTTGTAGCCTTTAGCAGGCTTGATTGCTAAGGTAACCGTCTTATACAGGATCGACTCTTGGGTCGGGCTATATTTACAAGAAGATATAGGAAGAAGTTTTCTTTTGTCTTATATGTAGGCTCTAGGGGCTCTTATAGTTAGGCTATAAAGCCTATTTACTTATATAAATAGACTTTTTAAGTTATTTATTTAGAGTTTAACTAGAGAGGTACGTATTACGACCTCTTGGTTTACACGCTTGTGTTATTATTGCGTGCACGTTAACCACGCTAGAGGTCTAGTGTAACCTTAAACTAGTCTATATAGCCGGAGGTAAGGTATTGCCTCTCCTTTATTTAATAATCCTATTATTAAGTTAGCTAAAGTAGCTAGTAGCTTGACTTTTATTAATCGTATATAACTATATATAAATAATAAAAAAAGATTTACTAGTATTAGAGCCTTTATAGCTTTATCTTATATAATAGCTTTATATATAGCTTTACCCTTATTATAGGCTTTAACCCTAGTTACTTATTTTAACCCTAGTAGACCTTTTAGGTTATATATAATAAAGCCCTTTTCTATATAATATATATATAAGGGCTATACCCTTATATATATATAAATAAATAGATAGAGGGTATAAAGATATAAATAGACTACTAAATTAGCTACCTTTATCACCACTACTATATATACGTATATATAGCTGAACTAATAAATATTAAAAAAGTTATTTTTCTTATTATTATATATATTTTCTAATATATTTTTAAGAATTAGGATTTTCTTTATAATATAGTTATATTTAAAGACTTTTTTATAATTTTAAGGTTATAAGCTAGCTATTTTAAAGCTTAACTTTATATTATAGCTTATAAAAGCCTCTTTTTAAGCTATAGTATAGGTTTTAAGGAAATTAAGCTTTTAAATAGGTATAATTTTATTAAGGGTATTAAGATTATAAAGTTATTTATAATAGGCTTTTTTTACTAGGCTAAATATAGTTAAGTTAAATAGTTAAGTAATATAAAAGCTATATACTAATAAAAATAGTATATATATATAGTTTTTAAAGTAAAACTATATAACTTTATTAATTATATAACTATTATAACTATTTAAAATTAATAATAAAAAATTAAAATTATTTTTTAATTATATTTAAGAAAAGAATATATATTTAAATTATTTAAAAAAAATATTTTAATTATTTTAATTATTTTTTAATATATTAAAAACCTAAGGTTTATTAAAGTTATTATTAAACTATTATTATTATATAAATATACTTTTAAAAATAATTAAAAAGTTAAGAATAGTATTTAAGGCTTTAATATACTTAATTATAGTTATTAAAAGCCTAGTTTATAATCTTTTAATTTTTATATATTTTAACTTTATATTAAAAAATTTAAAAATAAGCTTATTATTATTTTTTCTTTTTAAAATACTTATTTTATTTATATTATAGATATTTAAAAATTTAATTTATATAAAATTATTATAAAAATTAAAAAATTTATTAATAGTTTTAAAAATTATTTTTTTAAATTATATAATATTTATTTTATACTTTAATTTAGTCTTAAGGTTCTTATTATAGTATAAAAAGTTTTTAACTTATTACTTATTTAGTAATTAATTATTATCTTAATTTTAAAAAATTTAAATAATAATATATTAAACCTAGTAATAACTTAGTATATATTTTATACTTTTTTACTATAAAGCCTATTAAATAATATATTTTTTATTTTTAAAGCTTAAATATTATTATATTTATTATACTTTTTATTAAGTTATAGCTTTTATAAGCTAATAATATAGTATTAACTTAAAAATATAGAAATATTATTTTATAGTATAAATAAAGATTTTAAAAATAATTATATTAATTATAAAAATTATTAATAATTTTAAAAATATATATATTACTTATAATAACTAAAAACACGCTTATAAATATAGATTAAAGTTATAGGGCTATTAGGGTTGAAAGTGCGAAGAAGCGCGCTACTAGGGGGGGTGCGCCGTCACTATGTGGGCCGAGTTATATACTTGTACAAAAAAGGCACTATGTACCTAGAGCACGTAAGTATTTTCACCTTTATTAGTCTATAGTGTTCGAACCTAAGTCTGTAAAGAGTCTTTTATAAGTACGTATTTACGACTACTACTACTATAGTAAGTTACACAAAGGCGATAACGGTGCTAGGATTTGTTATATATACACAGTACCTTTATGAAGGCTATTAAACCCGGATGTGAACTTTGAAGTGAACTTGCGTTGAACCCGCGTTAAACCGCTACCTGAACCGGTGCTTAGAAGGTGAACCAGCTCCTAGGTAGAGGGGTGAACCGATTACTAGAAAAGTGAACCGACCACTAGAAAGGTGAACTGCCCACTAGAGGCTGTACGGTTCACAAGGACGATGTGAACTGTACAACACCCCTACTGGCTTTTTCTACTGGTGTCCGTCGGTACCTTGCCTATATATCTGTAACTCACACCCCGAAAGCTGATCATCTTTCCTGATCCAACATTACCTTGACGACGGCGGGTTTCGATGATGATGGCGCACTTCTCTGCATTCTCACGCCTGCCACTCGAGCTGCAAGACATGATCTGGAGCGAATCTATACCAAAGCCGTCACCCACTGCCTATCAAGCCCGCATGTCCCTCCAATATCGCCACAGAAATGAGGACGGTTCCGTTGGCACCAATCCCCGGGACAGGATTCACCTACACTACGTCAAGCTGGCTGGCTCCAGGTATGGTGACAGCCCTTTCATATCGATGCTTTCCATATTGCTTGTAACCTGCCGCCGCTCCTCAGCCGTAGCCATCCGTACCTATCACCATGGCGCCGGACAACCCGTACAGGAGGTCCGGCTGCGAGGGTTACGGCATCCCATCGATGCTTCGTCCGACCTAGTTGTGTTCCAGGATGGCTGGGCCCCTGTGAGTGATATCGTTGGATTCCACCCTCGTCGTTTCTTTGACGCGTCAACGCCGTTGCGGTTTGTAGGCGTCCAGTGGCCAGCCTTCGACACTCCCCTATCCGAGCTACATTTACCTACGTCCAGGTCCACTCTTTGCTTCTTATGTTTATACAAATACTATCTAGATGCTTTTTACATCGTCATTGACCCGAATGACCTGGACAACCTTCGCAGGCCCTGGTTGCCCGAGGAGTATCGCGATTGGCTTTGCTTTCCAGAACATCGCGGCGAGCATTGCTTGAACCGCTTTATAGCTGGATATGAAAAGTCAGCCAAGCTTGAAGCCCCCACTTTCCGTACCAGTGAACGCGAATACTACGAAGTTGGTGTTGATTACGTTTTGCAAGCCGGCGGACTTGAGGACGCAGCCAACTGCCTTAACATCGCCCATCAGTTTCTGGGCGACGACAGCATCAAATGCATGTTTCTTACGTGGAGGCCACTACCAGCAGCCCCTTGAGTGGGTACACTGTGCTTCTGCTTTAAAGGTACAGGTATCGAATGGCAGAGCCCAAATTTTGCGTTACAAATTTCTCTGGTCGACGTCTATACGATCTTCAGACGTCTGCAGCATCTCCGTGCCGACAAGGACATTCCTCCAAAGGCAATCAAAGTTGAAAGGTGCTCTTTGCAAGACGCGGCTCAGGTTTCGACCAGTACGTCCCCCGATCAGCGGAGCTCTCCTTATAGGTCAATACATATATGGAACATGTCTAGGGGTAGAGAATGATATCAAGAATAGACAGCCTACCGCAGTTTCTTGAACGCAAAGCTCCCGATAGAGGTTCCTATCTTAGTCGGGTCTGCAAAGTGGTAGACAGAAGCTATAATAGGTAAGTCGTGCTATTCGCACAGCTCACGTCTGGTGTTGCTCTTCGCACAGCCCACCTCATCCTATCTTGTATCAATGAGGTACATGTAGCTAGCTATAGCTTTTGCTAGCTTCCTGTGGCCTTAAATGGCTGCCCGTGGCCTTTGCTAGCTGTCCATGCCATTTGCTAGTTACCGGTGGCTTCTGCTGCCTGCTGGTTGTGTGGCTCTCTAGCTAAAAGTTGGACTGGTAACATAAGATAAGATTTATATACATAGGTAGTGCGAATAGTACGACTCTAATAGGTGTACCAAATAGGTCCTCCGCCATAACGGAACCTGTAAACAGTCGACTACATGCACTGAATAAAGACTCTACATGAACAAGGACTTGTTGTAAATTACATGTCCATACAGTGACTCTCAAGGCGGAAAGTCTTTAGAATCATTGACTTGGAACCAGAGACGCGAATCTATCACATTTGATCCACCGAAAGACCGAAAGAGACTGAATCCCACCCGAATCCCACCAATATCATGGATTGACCGCCACCCGAAGCCATTCGCTTTCAATGTTGAGTGGGGGTCTGGCTATCTTTCCCGCCAGCGTTTTCATCCTCCATATTCAAGGAGGCATAACTTTCTACCAGATTCGTTAAAATGTGAGCGTCTAGATCTTCCTTTTTCTTTACGACGCTCACGGGCCAGTGACTTCTAACAGCCTGCACCAGTTCCTGTTTCCCCTTTGAGGCATCCTTTTCGTCCAGGTCCACAGAGCCTGCCAACAGGGCAAGTTCTTGAGGTCTCATCCGTCCTCGGACCACACGAAATAGTGCCTGACTAAGGTAGTGGTTTCGGCGCTGACAACTCAACCCCTTCACTGCTAGGATGAGGGTAGATCTCAAGGCCTCAAGCTGAGACAATGATGTGCCCTCACTAATAGCTTCAATACATTCGCTGCCAATAAGTATCAAGGGAATGACAATGAATAGATCCATGGCTTCGAAACCATGACGGAGGTAATAAAGCCGGACCAGAGTCTGAAGATGTTCTCGGGCCTCTACTACGATTTGCTGCAGAGACGACTTTCGGCTCGGTTCCAAGGCCAGCAAAGGCTCATATATAGCCAGGAGCAAGTGGTAGTAATATATACTGTCAGTCACAATGTTAAGCAGGCCCAACCTTGGCATCTTGCGGACAATTCCGGAGAGAAATCATAATAGGCCTGGAAGCCATAATACTTACTGAAGCTGGAGATGTCCGGGAAGAACAATACTCTTTGGCTGTAACAATGCTGGCAAGCCATCGAACCAATCTGTCAGCTGTGATCGAAGTTCATCCGCCATGTCAAAGGTAAACCTCGAGATACTTGAATACGCCTTTTGACAAAATTCGTTCATGATGACCCTAAAACGAGACCTTGCTTCGAAAACTTGACCGAAGTTCAACGAAGCAAGATTATGATTCAGCGGATATTTCACCCATATTTCTCCGTACCATTGGCTTTCTTTTGATGGATCTGGTAAGGGCCAAACAGGAGGTCTCTTGATAAGTGGGGGGAACATGAATGAGAACCCAACAAGCCTGGGATATTATCAGTTCTAGATTCATTGCACTGTCAGGGGTCTCCGCTATGTGTGCTCACGTCTCCCAGTTGAACAAGGCCCATGCTGTAAACTCTCTACCGCTCCGTATTCTGTCACTGAGTCCTTTCACGTGGTCGTCAAAGAGGCGAATTTCACCAGCCAGTGAGACTGCTTGCACCCTGTAGGCTTGTCCGATTTCGTCCAACCCACATAGATTATGGAAGACATTGAAGAGTATGCCTGCCTGTATGGTGGTGAGTCTTGGTCTTTGGGCTTCCAACTCCCAAAGACGCTTTGCTTCAGCGATAAAGCGATACAGAAGCGTACTGGGGTTCCAGTACTCGGATCGATTCTGGAATTGGGGATAGCAGACCTGAAGATGGCAGGTCAGAATGATGGCCCAGCTGAATTAGCTGTGAATATGAATGTATAGCGAGCAACGTACGCAAGAGTAGCCCAGAACAACATTAACGAGCAGCGATGAACAGAAGTCATGTTGTTGCGCCGCCATATCTTCCAAAAACAGGTCTTTCTGAAATACAGCGGTGAAGTGGTATTCGCAGCGAAAAAAGACGCCGAGAAGGTCTCGCATGAGAGCATCGTCATGGCAGACAGTAGTCCAAGACGAGGGTTTCACGTCGAAAAGCACGGAATCAAGAACCTGAGCCGCGTGGAACGGTTTCAGGTATATACTGCGGTGCTCAGAGCTCAGACTGGCCAAGTAAGGCGTGGAGACGACGTGCTCTAAAGGCGTTTTGAAAGTCGATGCCGCCTCGTAGATGATAGAATCCAAGTATACATTATTGATGGTGTCGTTGCTGGGCATTTTCTTGCAATACGGAAGCTCGTATCGAAACCGCGTTTCTGGCGACAAGGCCATCTGGAGCAAGAGGTTTCCCGCGCCGATACGATTGAGGATTGTTGTGACGTCGGTACCGGACCTGATCATTTCCAGAACACTCTGAGCATCTACGTCGGGCAGCGTTTTCAGGAGCTCGAATAGCTCCTCATAGCCTCGCTCTTTGCCCCTCAAGTCGCTGTAATCGCGCTTGAAGGCTTGTGATATAGTCTCTCCTGGTTGGGTGGTGTACTGGCAGTGGAGACGCCGCTGGGAGCAGCGATAGCAGCTTGGTCGCTCCCCGGAACACTCCACTCACCATCAGTCCGTAGTCACAGTCTATCTGAAAAGCTTCAAATGAGCAAGTCATTGTATACACATACCTTGGCTTTATGCTGACGACATGCCTTACAGGCTGCTGCCACGGCTCTTGGCTTTGGTAGGCGGCACGTCGTAATCGTTTTTGGTGACGGAATGGCCTCGGCTGGAAGTAGATGACGCAACCGTCGGGCTCTGTCACTCTTCACTTGATGAGTCATGGCAACATGAATGCAAAGTAATGTTTGGATCTGCCGTCATCAGAAGACCTTTATGACAAGCTCGGGCCGTGCCAGTGACTGGAGTAGGTGTCTAAAAGTTTCGGGCAAGCCCTCATCATTCTCCACCATGTGCGGCTGCTTACTTTCTCCGCGGAGGATTAGGCCCATTGTGTGATCCATTTATGTCTGCATGCAAGGATGGGGCGGATCAGAAGTATTCCCGGGGAACCCCCCGTTACGTAAATACAGTGGTAGAATGTGTTCAAGTTGTGAATATGCTAAAGAGAAATATCCTTCTATCAAACAATATGTCCAAGGGAAAAAAAACCACATCAAATGTATTACCGCATGTCACCTTCGTGAAGTCCTACCATCGTGTTCCGCAAAGGCGACCCAAGCTTCTGCAACATACATGTACCAGACATTGACGTAACGAGGTCCAGTCTGCATGTCTACAAAGCCATCACTTGCGCAACGACTAGCACCAGCAAGCCTGTCAGCCCAACGGCAATAGAAGATGCACCAGACGGCGCCGGAGAGTTGGGCGCCTCGGAGGGAGCGACCGGGTGGCTGGTCCAGCTCGCCGTGGGAGCCGCAACACCGGGGCAGTTGGGTCCAGTGCAGCCGGTGGCATAGATGCCGGTCTTTTCAGGGCATCCCGCTCCGTAGCAAATCTGACTGGACAGAGCAGGCGTCTTGGCCGGGTTGACTACGTAAGTAAGCGTCGCTCGGACACTCTGCGTGAGCGTGGTAGTGGATGAGCTGGTATCCTCTGGCGTAGAAGCAGTCGGCTGACTGGGGCGGACGACGGTGAGGTGAGGAATCACTTCGGTTGTAACTTTACCGCGCGGGCAGCGAGTGACTTCGGGAGCACACGAGGTGATGGTGTACGTTCTCGTCACGTACGCCGTGCTGGTAGTCAGAGGCTCCGGCGTCTTGGTGACCGGGAAAACGGTCGTGTACAGAGGGAGCGTCTCGGTAACGAGGTGGCCAGTCGTCAGGGGACAGTTGAAGACCGATGAGGGACACTTGGTCACGGTGTGGATTGACGTCGTGTAAACGGTGCTCGTCGTGAAAGACACGGTCTCGGTAGAATTGCCCCATCTAGCACTTGTCGAGCTGGCAATGGGAGTAGTCGCTGGCGCCGAAGTCGAATTGATCGCTGGGCTGGAGCTCACAGGAACGCTCGGGGTAGTGTATGATGCTTGGCCCGTTGAGGTTGACGAGACGGATTCCGTGGCCGTGGGGATCGACTTGTAGGTGGATGATGCCGGAGCAGAAGTTAATACCTTGGCGCCGCTAGTTGCGGACGTAGTCTTCTCCGTTGGGTAAGAGCTTGTGCTGGATGAGGTAGAATAAGCTTGCGATGAAGAGCTGTGAGTCGTAGTCGTAGTCGCAGAGCCGCTCTTAGATGAAGATGTTGAGGTGGAGGTGCTTGACGTCGTCTTGCTGGTGGTAGCATGCGTGGTGGTCACGGGGGCCCTTGTCGTGGTTGTTGGCTTCTGCGTCGACGTTGGCTTGACCTTGGTGGACGAGGTAGTCGTCGGCACAGGACCGCAGCCGTACTTGACAGCATCCAAGGCGTGCTGAAGGAAGGTCTTGGCACCTTGAGCGTTCTGCGCTCCAAGGTCGGCGTCCCAGAGCGAAACTCCGCCATAGTTGGGGGAATTCCTGTACTTGCAAACCAGGTTCTTGAGATCGTTGGGACCAATGTATCCCGAAATCTCCTTGGCCGCGGGCAATCCAATGTACAGCTTGGCGTGCTTGGCCCTCTCGCTTCGGGAGACGATGTGGACCCATTCATTGAAATTGAATCCATGGCCTGTAGCATCGCATCCCGGATTGTTGTAGAACTGGATGAACAGCAGGTCGAGCGGTGCCTTTTGGATCAGACCCTCCAGCTGGAACCATTGGGAGCTTGTTGGGCATTGAGGGGCGGCAGCAAGGATGAGGTTTTTGTTCAGTCGTTTGAAAGTATCAGCCATGGCAATGTAGGGTCTGTTATCTGTCGAGAATGCATTAGCCAACCAAGGTCAGATTAAAGAAAAAACAATGATAAACGTACCAACTTTGATCTCAACATCAAAGTCGAATCCATCAACAGCAACGGGTTGATCTTCGAGGTCAAAGGGTCGGGGACCATTCCATGACTTGTCGTGAGGACCAAACGCTTTGTACAAGAAATCGGCGAAATGACGGCCATGGTCCTCAGTTGTGACCTTGTAGTTGCTGGTGTTCTCGTCATAGACGCCACCGATGCTCAGCAAAACCTTGACGCCCTTGCTTTGGCAGTAAGGAATGTCTTCCTGGATCTGGCGACAGTTCTTCAGAAGCTTGGACGGCCTTCCGTTGTTATCGTACACCTCGGCTCCGCAGTTGCCCGCAAAGTTGAGACCTGGATATCCAGACGCCTCATGCTCAGGGGCAACGTTCACGAAGGAAACAGTAGCATATTGAATCCCCGCGTCGCAGTGATGGCGGAGTCGGCTGTTGTGTTGTCCCTGGAGAGACTGTTAGGGCTATCTGCTTCTAGACGGAATTTCACTTGAATCAAATGCGCACCCAGTAGACATTCAGCCCACCAAAAGAGGTGAGGGCTGAGCTTGCAAAAGACAGAGCCATCGTGATGAAAGTCGGTATATTCAAGCTGAGATTGAATGAATGCAAAGTGCTCTAAGCCGGAAACGGAGCGAATGATGCTTCAGTGAGCCAGTATAAGGAAAGGACGCAAACAATTTGCTTGCAAGTGGCCAGAATCAAAACGTCTCCCTTAGAGGACAGAGTTGAAGTTGGATGAGATCAAAGAGAGAGCCTCCAACGACTGGGGCGGGAGACGAGCCATTTTGTCGACGTCTTGCACTGGCAAGGCTTTCGAGCCCTGGCCGATCAAATCACCCCATCCGGCTTCGGTAAACTTCCACCTTAGCTTGCGCGCACCGAAGGAGAGAAAAAAAGCCTGACCAACAGCTCGGGGATCATGGCTCAGTTGAGAAGCACTCACCAAAAGATCCCCACTCAACGATGGCAGGTAGGGCCGAGCAAGAAAAAAGTGGGCAGAAAAATCGAGGCGTTACGCAAAAGATTCAGGAACAGGTATAGCGCGGCTGTGAGGAGACAAGCAGATTTGGGCGAGGGCCGTTGTTGGCTGTACATGTGGTCACTTCCGGCCCGCAGGCCACCAGACGCCAATGCATGATATGGATGTTGGTGACGGCCGAAATTTGGGAAGAAGGTCATGGTAACATTGTTGCCTGCATGTTCAAGCTTACATCATGAATCTACATGGAACGGGCAGATCCAGTCTTGGTTACATGTATTACCCGCTCAGGGGCTGGCTGACGATCAATCTTGGGGGGAAGTGCGAAGCCTCTGTTCAGCAAAACGTGTATACGGGTAATACAGGAACCGCTCGATTGGGTGGGAGGAGAGGAGTGGCAGGGCAGATGAGGCTCTGCGGTGGCCACGTCCAGTCTTCTTCAATGTTACATGGAACATTGAAGCCAGTCCCACCCGGTCCAGTCTCCGAGGGGTGTGGGGATGGATGGCTTCCAGTCATCAGTCAGCACCAACGACAGCACCTTTACATACTACATGTACAGCTGTACTCTGTAGAGTGGCAAGCTGATCGGTAATACCTGTAATCACCCACGGGCGCGACGGAGTTGGACTCATTGGTCTTTGCAAGGATTGTGAGGGAGACGTGCTTGCAAGGTGCATGCAGGCACATATCTTGTTGATACATGTATCCATGAGAACACAGGTTGAGGCCAATGCTCGTACTTGAAATAGCCTCTTGATACACTATGTAGGTAATACATGGGTCAATTACATTGCGACTGCAGGGCTTCCTTTGTCAGTGGGGTATTGAATGCGCGCAATATTGAAGTATTCAACTCCAGCTCACCAGCTACATGTATCTCATGTGTCTCGCAAAAGTTCAGCTGTCCCCTTTAACCTTTCGTGGCTCTCTCGTGATGACTCCTCAAATTCATCTGTTATCAGTCAATATTGGCGTCCTGAAATACTCATTCGCAAAACTCACGATCGGGCGTGCCATCCAAGGTGATGGAGTTGGACGCCCCCCATAGCCAAAGAGTTGCGGGGCTCCTGTTGGTTTTATTCTGTCGTGGAAAGTCTCGTTCGATAGTAATTCGTGGATACGGTACCGTAGCTTGATCGGGGTCAATTACCACGGGCATCAATGAGGAGGATGAGATACATGTATAAATACCATGCGCAAAGTGCAGCGTATCATGGTGGAACATTAATGGGACCTTTTCAGGATCCGAAGTAAGATGGATTCCAGTCTGTTCAGTGATGGCTAATTTCATGGCAGGTCCAACATGTTTACAAAATATGATATAAGCTTCATCGAGATCACCGATAACAACATCGAGGACTCGCGTTTTGAGAGACCCCTTGGCATCGAACGTCATGAATTCGGCCTTTGCATCATGAAATGCCTTGCGAGGTGGAAAGACTCGACCATGCTGCAGTCTGCGTGCAAGCATAAGACGAAACTGTGCCTTGAAGAAAAGAGGCATGGTTCCAGGATTCCGGAAGCGCTTTGTGAAGATTGATGCCGAGTGCAATGAGGTGGTAGAAGTGGAAGCGAGATGCAAGCAGATGTCAAGTTTCATGCAAGGACGGATAATCTCATATCCGTAATACATGTATTCTGTAGCTTGCCCCTATGCAGGGCCATTGCAGTGCCACCAATGCACATGCATGATTTGGTGTTGGTGACGAGCAGAAATTTGAAAATGATTGGAGAAGCGCAGACGGTCTTTGTGAAATTGGATGGTTGCCTACATGTACATGTGCTTACATGCATCTACTGGGCATGCCCCGTCTTCGTCATTGCCCGCTCAGGGGCTGCTGACAATCACCATGAAGCTCAATTGATGGATCTGGGAAAGCCTCCCCTACGCAACCACGGATCGTCTCTTCATACACCAGAGGTTGAGATGGTGGGAGAATGGCAGATGAATGAGGCTCTGCGGAGGCCATCCAAGCTTGCTAGAGTCCCACCTGTCCTCCGGGGGGGTCGGGGATTGCACCTTGTTCCAACGGTCAGTCAGCACCAACAGTGGACGATGCTGTTGGTAAGCCGATCATGTGAAAAGTCGGTAGATATTGGTACAAAGCAGCAGAACGGATTCCACCTGTTCCCACCAGTATCGCAATTCCAATCTACAAGAAACACACAAGGTTTCGTCCGGTTCAATGTTGTACCGTTGGCATCAATGTTCATCGGTCTGAGCTCTCCGTCTGCGTGAACAGGCAAGTAGTGCAGACACAAACTAAGAACTTATTAGAGTCACATGTAATCAAGTCATCACCAGCAGACAAGGCTCGTCATGCGCATCGGACGCTTCCAGAACGTTTTTCCTTCCTAATTCTCACGGCTCGCTCCGACCGCCGCATCGGCCTCAAGAAGAAAGTCTCCCCGGAGTCATTCAAATTTTGATTGGAAAACCCCCCCACTTTTTCTCCCGAGCCACCGGACGGCGCCTGTGAATGATGAACGACGATGTAACGTTGGCGCTAGCCCTTTTGTGATCGTCTTTTGATGTAATCTCAAGGCTGCATTGTGCAGCGGGCATTTGAAGGCCTGATTGGCCTTTTTCAAGAGATGAGGCTCTGCGATACGCGTCCCCAGAGAGGACGGAGAGGCAACTCATTCCGCTCTGCATCGTCTCATGTCCGAGTGAACACCGCCTTGCTGAAGCCAAAGCCATGGTCGTGGTGGGGAGAACTCTTGCCAGACTTGAATTTGCGGTAGAGCTCCAATGTACTCCTGGCATACATGTGCTCATGTTGGCTGCGACAGTCTAGATCTGTCGCCACGATGTAGCGATCGACAAACAACGCAAGCCATGAAACGCAACTTGCGAGACCGATCGAGCTCGCAGCCCAACATTCCGTTATATTTGTAAATCTCAACTCGACATAGACACGACACTAGGAATGGATCTACATGTGTTGTTGTTTTATGTAAATACGGCCTCGCCCTCATGCAAGGCTATTGAAGGGTTCAGTTTCTCATCGATTCCTGTCCGTCTGACAAACACTGCAGGGTAAGCTCGTAGATCTGGCTCCCAACAAAGAGCAAGGCGATGGGTCATTGTTCCACATTCCAATCGACTTTTATCTTCCCATCAGCGTTTCAGGAATAGGAGGAGGAGCAAAGAGTTTTCCATCTGTATATGGGGCAATGCGGAAATCACAGCTTAGCTCGTCAGTTAGAAATTCATCAGCATGGTACACCCCTTCCACCCCGTGGTTGCCTGTCGATGCGTGTCGCAGATGCATCTGGCTGTCAAGTCGCAGAAATCCCATATGACCGGACTTTGGGAGAGTCAAGGATTTCGCCATCATGACCATGGGCAACTAGACATGCCAAAGTGTGCAAGGGGACTTTTTTGCTTTGTTTCAAGCGACCTGAATTGCTTTTTCTTCCCGCTATGCTGACGGATCGCATCGTGAATAGGAGAAAGCTCTACCAGTATGCAATGTTTCAGGTCTGTCATTGTAGTCATGTCTCAATGGTTTGCTTGTTGTTGCTTGATGGAAATTGATTGTTGTTTGCCATGCTCCAAGGCGTCGGCAACGTCTCGCACCGCAGGGTTCAAAGGCCATCAGAAAACATGTGGCTAGCAAATTTGTGACTCCTTGATACGAGAAAAGGAAACAGACTCTCATCAAGTTCTGGGAGCTCAATAGCTGATCACCAATCAGAGCTCGGGACTAGAAAGACGACGTGCAGTGGTACCTGGCTCACATATGTTGATGAGAATCGACGGTCATTGATGCTGTCAGGTATGTGAGCTTGCAGGCGGGTCAGTATCATCAGAATTCTCTTGCTGTCGCAGAAGCAGTGACCCCGATATTCTGTCTCTGCTAAGTGACAGGCCGTTCGCGTCGCCGCATGTTTCTACCTCGCGCCGGTCCATCCCCGGTCCTGTTGGGAGACAGTGTCTCGACGCGAGAGTATTTGGCCATTCGCCATCAGCTCCGAGATGGGAAAGTTGCGAAAATCTGACAATTTGCATGGTCGAGAACTCATATGTCAGTTTTGGAAATATCTCGGCAATACAAATCAGGTGCATCCTGCGTACTGGGCACGTCCTGTGCTCGAACGTGCTGCGGCGTAGATCGGCGATGATTACGCCAGCATGCCGGCCGGCGCCCCTCGCAACGGGGTGGGGGAGAGATGACAGGCATTGACCTCCGTAAGGCAGAAGGATCTAAAGCAGAAAGGGTGCACGGGACCCTAGACTGCCCACTGAACACTAAGAGCCTGGGGGGCCAGTGTGGAATCGAAAAAGGGAGATGGCGCCGATGGAACAACGGAGCCAGACCAAAGCCAAAAAAACCTCGAGTCTGGCGCTCTGACCAAACCCTCCCTATTCCATCAGCATCGTCACTCTCCCAGACTCTACGCACCTCTGTTCTTGGCCTCGTAATCATCCTACCTCATCAGTCAAGTTTCGGGTCATCAGATGAGAAAGTGGCGAGCCATTCTTGCGTCATTTCTATACCAGATATTAGCGGTAGGCTTGTGATCTCTCCAATTCAAGGTTTTCGCTCAACTCTCACCCTCCTGATTGCGCTGCATGTCTCAGTCCCCGCATCAAGTTCGCGCTTGCGCATTAGTGACCCTTTTCTCGTCGGGCCCGATCGACTGGACGGACGTGACGTGTGCAATGTGTCAGCATCTATCCTTCTGTCAGATGGAAGCTCATCACCTCGTTCTGGAGCGACATGCGCCTGCATTCTCCCGATGACAGCCCATTCGAGGCGAGTCGAGCCGCCGTCACAACACACATGTAGGGAAACTCAATGTCGACGGTAGATCACAATGCATTGCTTGGCGACTCTCCCTCGGATATGTCACGATTGAATATTTTGCCCTTGCTGGAGGAGGGGCAACGCCTTGGAGGGACCCTTTTGGAGCAAGATATTCCTTCACCCTGCGTCCGGCGGCGCAGCTCCCTGCGTCAAAGCTTGGTACCTTCAGCGAGTTGGTCTGTCGTGTCAACAAAGCTGACGATACTATCTGCATTGCGAGCCCCTTGCGGCCTAGCTCACTGCTTTTGCTTCCGAGAAAACAAAGGGGAAAGAGCCCATGAACTTGCTTCGGCCTTTGTTTCCTCCACAAACTGACCGATCAATGTTTCTTCCGGGGGCAAGTGCGGATCACTCACAACTCACTTGCAACTTACCGGCTGGCAAGCTGCCGTACGCCCAACAGAGCACAAGCAGCCACCGCTTGCCATGAAGACTTCGTCATGATGATGACCCGCCCGCGCCTTCTACATCGCCCTCACGCAGCCTCTGCCCTGTTTTCCACCCATGGTTGATGGGCCACACTCGTTGTACGGGTAGTACAGACTGTACACTACAGGTATACCGACCATGACTGCCTCAATGCCGCCAGCGCAGCTTGGTCATTCCACGCAACACACACCAGCGGATGGGCCCATGATGCCATATGGCTTGTTGATGCCAGCCTGGCCATGGTCTCTTGCATACCAGTCCACCTCGTCGAGCCTTCGCCTCGAATGGTGTAGGCACCACCTAAGCGCGCCGACCGCTCCCCAGCTCAGTCCGCCAGCTCCGATACAGCGACTCGTCGCTTCTCGACACGACCCCTCGTGTCAGGAATGCCCCTTCAGCCAAGGGGTGGCAGACAGCCTGGCACGCCTGGCTTCACCCAGCACATCTTGCACCAAGCACACACAGACTCGTGGGTGGGTTCGCCCCAAGCCCAATGTCTCAATTCCCAGTTGACCATGGCCTGTCTGCATTATTTACATCCATACATAGGCTGGCAGAGGGAGATCCGCTCCGTTCTCCCTCATGTTTTTAGCTCTCGGTGCACCTGGTGGTTCATATATCTGGCTCACACGTCCCGTTGTTCGTCTTCCCACCTTGGCACGGTACCACCTATACGCCAACTTCCTGCTACATTACGGTAACTGCTTCACGACAAGTTACAACCATCCCGTACATAAAGGACACATATAAAACCCGCCAGAGAAAGGACGAGCGGTTGTTCGTTGGCACAACCGCCGACGACATCTACCATGGAGCGTCCAAGCCATCTGGCTCCGCTCACCCTCGTGTCAAAATACTACCCCATCGCCAACTACTCTTATCCCAGAAACGACAACGTTGCCCCCTACCGGTCTCCATGCAGCAGCAAGTTCGATCGCTCTTCCGTAGGCTCTCAGGTCTCGGCACCGGGTCTCGTTGACGATCGAACCGACTCGGAGGATTCCATCGACGAAGAGCATCAGGCCTACTATGCCACCGACCTGTGGGATACGTACTGGGAGCCCGAGAAAGCTCATGAGGAATACTCTCCGCTGGGGAAGGGGTCTTATTACTTTAGTCACCATGCCGAAGTATCGCCACGCTCATCGCCTCAAACACGGCAGCAGTATCCTGCCCTGATACCGTCGCCTGAGCGTAAACGACAAGGAAATGCTGAAAACAGCAACGGGAACGACTCTCCCCTGGCGTGGCCGTTGCCTAATGTCCGTCCCAACACCCCAGCGCAGCGCCCAAGGAAACCTGGGGCAATGTACTCGCCATTTCCCAAGATCGTACCACTTCCCACACGTGCCGCGCCTGCGATACCCGTGCAAAGGACAGCGGACCTGCCTCCACGAAGGCCACCTCGCCCAGCTGAATGTTTGCTGGCCCCATGCATGCAACATTCAGCTCTCTGGCCCCCTTCTGGCAACGTGGCATCGATAAAGGTTGCGCCGGCCTATCCTCCAGACAATCGAGCGTCCACCTTGCAATACACACAACGGCCATCGAAATCCCTTGACGAAAGCTCCTCACGCCCCCGCGAATCGGCCATCTACTCTGCCGCCGCCGCATCACGTTCTGCCACCCATCTTCCTCATTCGCAAGTTGAGCAACGCCTCTCCAACCAAGATCAACCCGCCCCACGGGCACCGCGTCATTGCAAGTCGCTGGCGAACCTCCAGCCTCGCGAACCTGAGCCTCAGTCTGTCTTTGAGTATGACGATTCTGACTCGGACGATGAGGACTCGCTAGAGCCAAACAGTGGACGAGCCTCCTTTTTCCGCTTTCACAAGCGATCAGATAGTGAGGGGCGACGCTCTACCAAGTCGACAGGTATCTCATTATTAGAGTCATCCTCTACCATGCAGACTCGCAGGAAACGTGCGGGAACGGAACCCACGTCGCCTACCGGATTCATGACCACGTTTTCCAAACAGGATGACCGTCCTGATGGTACGCGAAAGAAAGGCGGCATTGACTATTTCGGGCGTATCCTCGGTAGACGAAGTCGATGATGTTATGTGTTTTTACGGCCCTTGAAGATGGTTCCATGATGCATCTGCTCGCCGAGCAAGCTGTCGTATCAGAATGGTTCATTACTCATAGCGTCACGTCACAGTTGAAGCCAACGGCATGGCTTCGTTTTAACGACACAATCTTTTCATTCATTTTTTACTCTCTACCATGGAATCTGGGTGGTGTTTTTTGTATTAGCATTGTTTACTCTTTTGCTTCCAAGTCTCCATCAATCAACGGTCTTCACTCGAATAACTCATGTACATAGACAGGCATTCGCATGGAAACCCGAAAATAGCACACTCTGTGTTGGTACGTACTGAGGCTTCTGCGTTTCGCCCTCCATCTTATCAGACAACGAAGGAAAACATACTTGTAAAAACAGATGAATGGAATGCCAGGGACTATTGTGACGCAGCGGGCTTGCCTGTCATTCCAAAGGGGTGGTTGGTTCCGCGATACATAGATACATCGATCTGGATGAACGAGCAGGGCTGAGGGTGGTCGGGCCCGCCAATGGTGTGTGTGTGCCTGCTTGCCACCCTTACAAGTCATCAAGGCACGACTTCACTCCGACTGCGCGCTCACAAGTTTCATTTCGCTACGACATGAAACGGGATCATATCATGTATCATAGAATGCGACTGTTAAGATTCCGTGATATTCTTACTCGTCATCCTTCGTGGATTCTGCATCGCTCGTAAATGCCATACTATCATACTTTGTACATACATCATGCGTGTCTTCGTTTTTTGCTCCATGGAAAAACATAGGTACATATATAGGCATAACACATTCCAATCGTTGCGCCGGCTTCGCCATTCTAGAAAAGAAGCGCCGAGTAACGCCGATGACCCCAAACAATATCGTTGTACATAACATGTGGTTGAAAATGCTGCAAAAAAACACAAAACCACCATCCGCGGTCATGGAAAATGAAGAAGACGTCAAACCATGGATCGCATAGGACGTGTCTTCTCCGTGAATCGTTTCATGCGTCGAACGCTGAGTCGCTGCTCGTCCCTGCCGGGGAGGAGGCCGAAGAACCACGTGCTCTCTTGGCCGTCGACGCCGAGACGGTCTTCGAGATCGCGGCGCGAGCGTACGGAGCGGAATGCTGCATCGTGGACGAGGTCGTCGGCCACGCACAGGCTGATGATGGATGCGATTGTTGTGACCGAATGGGGCAAAACAAACTGTCTGCGACGGGGCAGCAGCACGCACAGGCAGGCCACGTAGAGGAGCAGGAATGCGACCAACGCTCCGAACACTGGCATGCTGGGAAACATCCGGACCTCCCCGTCGGCGGGTGTCAGCGCCATGAAAAGCCCCCCCGACAGGATGGGTATGAAGATGAAGAGGACGGCCATCAGCGATGTGACTGCGACTCGTACGTGGCCGTTTCTCAGGGCGCGCCACGTTGCTTGGAAGGGCAGACAGGCGGCGTAGTCGGCCAGAATGGTTCGTCTGGC
>JADHZA010000273.1:0-30306 GCA_018831705.1 Torrubiellomyces zombiae
GAGTAACCGCGTGGTTGGTGTCCACTGCAGGTGAGATGAGACATGTCGGAAAAGCAGGGTACGTCGGGGCCTGTTCTCAAGCCGTAATCTGGCTCAGACAAGATCGCCGTCGACGCAGCCTGTCGTCGAACGGACCAGGTTTCCCGTCAGCCTCGACGAGAGACGACATTCCTCCAACATTGATGTTGACGATATGAACCGTTGCGGTCCTTTGACGCCACTTGCCGGGTTGTGGGCGCTCGGTCTCGGTATCGCTCAAGCTTGCCTCCGGCGTGTCGCACCCTTTTGAAGGCACTTTCATCGTACATGTAATTGTGCATCATCTCCAGTATGTATCCTTTTTTTCCCGATCCGCACGTCTAGCGCGGTCGCACGTACTTCGACATTGAGCTCAGTCCTCGTCGTTTTGATACAATATCTCAGCAGACACTTTAACAGTCTCCAACAATCACCGTCTCACTCGAGGCAACCACCCGTTTTATCGTATCAAGAAGAACGTGCCCATCTATTTGGTTTAGAAATGTTTTCGTTCGGCATCTTGGAGTTATGACCATAAACACCACTGGAGACAATGGTGTTCTGCTCGACATCATCGGCCTCAGGCTCAATGATCTTCGCCCGGACGCCTGCTGTTGCTCTCCCCAGATTGCCATCACTCGTTTGATATCGTGGTGTCGGACAAATTAGTTTGGTGCTTGGACATCCAGCTGCCGAGACAATTCCGTTAAGGTCACGGATACGATGGGGACCGTTGAATTGTACGCCGATTATCTATCTGTTGACGAAGCCGCGTGATAACGTCGGAGCTCCCAACTGCGGCAACCCGATACACCTAGAAGGTGAACGGAATGATGTCCAGGGGCCGCCAATCACAAACGCAACTGTCCAAAAAAAATCGCAAGATCAGCAGAGTGTCCCATGGCAAGTCTCAATATGGCTGACAATTCCTCATACGATACTGTCGACGCTGCATGGGAACGTCAAGCAATCATCCTTGGTAACGGCCCACCACGGCTCGCTGGCGTCGTTTAGCTACCACAGTCGTGGCTGTGAGTCGCGTCATGGACGAGTCCCGTGAGAGCTGCAGGCTGCGTTGACCAAAAGTATGCACGTCGCCAAATGAGTGCACATTGTCGATTTCTCACGCTTCACAGTCGTCCACTGAATCCCATGCGATGCCATGTAATCGAATCGCTGATGTACGTGCTGCGCTTGCCTTGATCACGGCCTGACTACTTCGTCAGTAATCGATCGACCGGCCGTGGGCGGGCAATAAGATACTACAGGGTAGGAGTAGTCATACCTCGCTGTCAGTCGCTCAACCAATGGGAGTCTCCGAGTCCTCCCGATTGGCAACGTCGCTTTGGATCCACAATTGATTTTTTCCAGCATTCGCCTTTCCCCCGGGCGCAACGGCTAGGGATGGAAGTATGAAGGGGAAAAAAAAGGACGTCACCAATCTATCGCGATTTTTCTTTCGTTCCTCACACCCTCTTCGCGACATCTTGTTTCCACTCCCGACAACAAGCCCCTACTCTTCTTCCCCCCAACTCCACTCAATCGTTCGACGTCTCTAATCTCGTACTTTCGCCTCACACTTTCCGCAATGGCCAGTGACGCGAAATCCACCGGCTCGACCAAGGTCGACGCCGTCGTCCAGACCATCAAGGCCAACGAGCCTCAGAAGCTGTCAGGCTTTGCCCTGTACTCCCGCTTCGCCTTGTCCGGTGCCCTCTGCTGTTCCATCACCCACGGCGGCCTGACGCCTGTCGACGTGTATGTCATCTCTCCTACCATGAGGCGCAAATCATCGCGCTGCTCATTGTGATCAATGTATTCCTGGTCAATGTCGCTGACTCCCTCCTCCTGTCGCACAGTGTCAAGACTCGTATCCAACTCGACCCCCAGACCTACAACCGCGGCATGATTGGTGGCTTCCGCCAGGTCATCCAGAATGAGGGTGCTGGCGCTCTCCTGACCGGTGTTGGCCCTACCTTTGCCGGTTATTTCCTTCAGGGCGCGTTCAAATTCGGTGGATACGAATTCTTCAAGCAGCAGTGCATCAACCAGCTCGGCTACGAGACCGCTTCCAACAACCGAACTGCTGTCTACCTGGCTTCTTCTGCTGCCGCTGAGTTCTTCGCCGATATCGCCCTGTGCCCTCTCGAGGCCACCCGTATCCGCCTCGTCTCGGAGCCCACCTACGCCAACGGCTTGATCGGTGGTTTCTCCAAGATGCTCAAGAACGAGGGTGTCGGCGCCTTCTATGCCGGCTTCGGTCCCATCCTCTTCAAGCAGTGCGTACAATGAAGCAAGTGTTTTGGCTACTATCAGATGACTCACCCATACTAGGATCCCTTACACCATGAGCAAGTTCGTCGTGTACGAAAAGGTCGCCGAGGCCATCTACCGCCAGTTCCCCAAGAAGGACATGTCTGATGGCATGCAGACCGTGGTCAACTTGGGCTCTGGTCTGATGGCCGGTTTCGCCGCCGCCATTGTTTCCCAGCCTGCCGATACCATGCTCTCCAAGATCAACAAGACCAAGGGGCTGCCTGGCGAGGGCACCACGTCTCGCCTTATCAAGATCGGAAAGGAGCTCGGCCTTCGAGGTTCCTACACTGGTATCGGCGCTCGTCTGTTCATGGTTGGTACCCTGACGGCAGGCCAGTTCGCCATCTACGGCGATCTGAAGAAGATGCTGGGCGCCACGGGCAATGTGGAAATCGCAAAGGCCAGCTAAGCACAAAGTCTCCCTTTGCATGTCATGTGTAGAAAACACGCGGGCTTCTGGATCCGCCGGTTAATAGTCTTTCAAGCGTAGAAGTTAGAGGCGGGTGATCGTGTAGAATCGATTGCGCAAGGGGGGCCCTTTGCATTTTTGTGGAGATGTCAACTCATGTATATAAATGCTGCGAAGCCTGAGACGATAAGACCGAGCTTTGATCCACGATCTACTACAACCACATGCTGACATGGGCCAAGCCATGACACAGGCGAGTAATTCAAGCTATGAAAGCATTGTCACCGGGTCCTTTTCTCCTCCGTGACATGTATTGATATCGAACAGTGTGTCAGATCACATAGTGGTTCGACTCGTTCGTATGTACGGAGTAATATTACTTTCGTACATTGTCCTGCATTGGCGTGCAGGTCCCCAAGCCCATGGCTCCTGCTAGTCCTCCTCGGCCTCGGCCATCCACACGCAAACCAACGTCCTTATCTTATCGACGCCCTGCCCCCGCAAAAATTTGTTTAGTAGACTCTTTTTTTGTCCTCGCACCCAATATGGACGCTTCGAGGTAGCCAGCCTTCTCGTCAACATCAGTTCGACGCGCAATGGTTAAGAGGAGGGTGACGGCGCTCGAGAAAGTCGAAGCAGACTTGTATGTGGGCATTGGATTCCTACACATAAACCCGAGCTAACTCTGCCAAAGTACCAATCTACAGTACAAGATCCGGCGGGATCCCAAGTAAGCAGCCTGGCGCCCATCCTTCTCCTTGCGTACCATATGTTGACTTGGACAGGTCATACAAGGATGACTTCTTGAAGCAATGGGGCCAATACGTATCGCAGAGAGAGATTTTTCTCGAGTCTCCCTTGGATCGAACCGCTGAATCCACGGAATCATTCCACGATTTGATAGATCTAATCGCGCATGTTGCCGACTGCTACCCCGAGGAGACTCGCACTTTTCCCGACGATTTAAAAACGCTTTTGGACCGCCATCATGCCATACTTCATCCAGAACTGCGCGATAAGGTTGTGGGAAGCTTGGTACTGCTGCGACGAAAGGAAGTTATCGAGTCAACCAGCCTGCTCACCACTCTGTTCCCGATCCTCGTATCCTCGCCAAGTAAATCGCTTCGCCAATTGCTGTTCAACAAGATTCTAAGCGACTTGCGAAATTCCAACTCCAAAAGCATCAACCATCCTCTCAATCGAACAACGCAAACCGTCCTATACAACCTCGTCACCGCTGACCGGGCCTCCCCTCGAGCTCTATGGGCCATCAAATTGACGAGGGAGCTATGGAAGCGACAGATATGGACAGATGCCAAGCCAGTCGACGTCATGAAGGAGGCATGTCTCTCCGACAATGAGAAGGTTGCCATCGGCGCGGTGCGCTTCTTCCTAGGCGGCGACAAGGAGCGGGAAGAGCTGGAAGACGACAGCAGTGATGAAGACGTGGATCTCGCCAAAGTAAGGCATCAGATTGGCATCAACAAGAAGACCAAGAAGCAAAAGAAGTCGTACGACAAGGCCGTGAGCAAAGTCAAGCGGGAGGAGCGCAAGAAGAACAAGCCCCACCCCCTCAACTTTTCCGCCCTGCATCTACTTCACGATCCCCAACAATTTGCGGAACAGCTCTTTTCGAAACACCTTCAGAACACGAAAGCCAAGTTGAGTTTGGACTCAAAGTTGCTGGTGCTTCAACTGGTGACCCGGTTGATTGGCCTCCACAAACTGACCGTCGTTTCACTCTACTCCTGGTTCATAAAGTTCTTGACACCTCGGCAACAATCGGTCACGTCTATCCTAGCGTCGCTAGCACAAGGGACGCATAGCTTGGTTCCACCTGACGTCTTGGAACCTCTAATACAGAAGATTGCCAATGAATTCGTATCCGAAGCTTCCGCATCCGAAGTCGCAGCAGCAGGTCTCAACTCCATACGTGAGATCTGTGCAAGACAACCCCTGGCGATGACGGACACTCTTCTGCAAGATTTGGTGCAATACCGCAAGAGCAAGGACAAAGGTGTCATGATGGCGGCCAAGGGCCTGCTGTCGCTGTATCGAGAGGTGGGCGCAGAAATGTTGAAGAAGAAGGATCGGGGCAAAGACGCCACGATTGGTTTGAAGGGTGGCCTCCAGCAACAACGGAAATACGGCGAGGAGGCAGCCGGCGGTATCGAGGGGCTGGACCTGCTGGCGAAATGGAAAGAAGAAGAGAAGAAGAGGAAACGAGTCGCCCAGGGACTGTCGGCAACTCCAGGAAGCGACGAGGAGCATGCAGATGATGGCTTCAATTCAAGCGACTGGGAGATGGACTCTGACGACAGCAGCGACTCTGGTGACTGGATCAACGTGGACCACTCCGATGATGAAGCACCCGCACTCAAGAAGCAAAAACGAGCCGACGACGGTTCCTCTCATGAAAGCGACAACAACGACGACGACGACGACGACGCTAATGAAGCAGACGAACTGGAGCGCATGCAAAAACTCGCCACAACCACCATCCTCACCCCAGCCGACCTGGCCAAACTACAAGAACTCCGCACCACGGCGGCCATTGAGAGAGCCGCCAACGGAACGCGTCGAAAGCGTCAACAACAACCCGAGGGGCCACGCCATACCGACGACGGACTCACAGCCGAGAACATCGAGGCACCTGCTCGACTGCGAAAGCTGACCAAGGAAGAAAAAGTAGCCCTCGCCAAGGAAGGGAAGCCCGCACGCGAGGAGCACAAGAGTACGCAAGCCATTCGCAAGTCGAAAAAGGAGGCGGCTGGGAAGAGCACGAGCAATCGCGAGAAGCAGCGCAAAAAGAACTTTCTCATGACGCTGGGCAAAGCGAAGAGCAAGCAGAAGCGGAGCTTGGTGGAGACGAGGAAAGTGCTGAAAGGTCACGTCGACAGAAGCACAAAGGGAGGGAGGAGGAGGAATGGAGGATAGAACATGGCTCGTCGCCTCCGCTATCAATCACATTCATGCCCGTCGTTGCAACAACAAAGGTTGACCTTTTCATTTATACCTCCTTCTCTATCCCGTACCGCCTCAACGATGATGCCTAGCTGCAACACCCCCTCACAGAAACCAGCCAAGCAACCCAATTTTCCATCCGCAACCGCACCAAACCTGCCTCTGTCCAACATCAGCTCTTCCTCCCTTTGTGCCCACGACTGGAGCGTAGGGTACTTCTTCGTCGTCGTCCCGATTTGTCAGGCACGCGAGGCGTCCTTTTAAGCGATAGAGGAGTATGAGCCTCCTGTTTCGTTTCCTCGTTTTTCGTACCATGACGTTTCGAATCCCGAGGCACAGCCACGACGATGGTATCACGCACCTTGGTATCCTGAGGCGTAGCCACATTGATGGTATCACCCACCTTGTTTTGAGACGTAGCCACGGTGATGGTATCGCCCACCTTGGTATTCTTCATGATGGTGAATGAGGTTGGACGAGTGTTTCTGTTGAAGGGGCTCGCGTGATTGAGGATAACGTATGGGGTTTTGCGAATGGTCGTTCTTGTGGAAGATGATAAACTAAACCCATGTTGACAGCATGAGCAGGTGAGAAACGGAGGTTTTAAAGAAAGGTAGACGATGAGGTGGTGCCGACTCTCATGTTCGCTCGTCGTTCTGAACTTGCAATGTGAACTACGTGCCCGACTCCCCATTGAGGGCTTGTTCTGGCTCGAAGTTTTGGCAACGAACTGAGCCAAGGTGCTGCAATCTGTGTCGTCACTGTATATGAACACTCACTCACAACTTTCGCTCTTGAACAAAGAGACAAGACGGATGAGGTTCTGCAAGCAAAAATCCCACTTTTGTGAATGAACACCACCGCGAGCTCTTGTTCAGATGCGCTACGGAGCAGTCTACGACTCTGCTTTGTTCTCCAGACCTTTCTCTCCAGCCTGGTCCTCATGTCTTTGCAGTCCAACTTCTGTCTCGCCAAAGGAATCCACAACCTCCTTGTAGCTCGGCACAAAGTTGACACAAATCGCGTACGTCCAGCCGAGTACCATGAAGATGAGAGGCACAAACATGGCGTGGCCGTCACCGTATTGATCGCCTGCAGCACCAGTAGCAACTGGAACGATGGCACCTCCTACCACCCCGCCGACGATGTATCCGCTGCCTCGCTTCGTGTGGCGTCCTAGGCCGCGCATTCCGAGGGCCACGATCGTCGGAAAGCAGATGGACTCGAAGAACATGACAACGTAAAGCATCGACATGCCCGTATTCCCGCGCTCGGAAATTGATGGAATAAGGAAGATGACGCAGCCGCTGATGAAAAAGAGGAACACCCATCTCGGACGAACGAATTGCATGATGAAGACACCAACAAAGCGTCCGAGGGCAAAGGCGGCTTGAGCACCCGCGAAGAATTTCGCACCGAGAGCGGGTTCCGTGTCAGGGCGCGTAGCAGTGGCGTAGTTGATGAAGAAGCTGGCGATGGCTACCTGGGCACCGGTGTAACAGAATTGAGCAAAAGCAGCGTGGAAGAGTTTATATTGCTTGGCGAATGGTTTCTCGACGGCACCCGCGTCCGCCTCGCGAGCCTGGAACTCCATGTCTGCAGGGACGGATGAGTACTTGCGGCGCGACACATCTTTGAGCGACTCTTATACACATACCGGCATCTGTGATTTCAGGAATCGTCGCAAAGAAAAAGAGGGAGGCCAGAATGAAGACGAAGACGGCGATCGAAAGGTAGACCCATTGTACATTATCAAGGGCGCTCTTGTCGCTAAATTTGAAGAAGACGTACGACCCTAGCACGGGAGCAATGACAGTGCCAATACCGTTGAAAGCCTGCGAGATGTTGATGCGGATCTCGGAATACCGCGGTGGTCCGCAAACTAATCATGGCAGCCGTGTAAGTCAGAACCCAACTTGCTTTTGCCGCGACACAACCGCGAGAGCACTTCACGCTACCTGTGATGAATGGGTTGGCAGCAGTTTCAAGAGAGCCAAGACCGTTGCCAATGATAAAGATGCAGGCACAGAAGCCTCCGAAAGACTTGGCTTTCAACGCGGCGATGGCGAGCAAAGCGCCTAGGCCATAGAGGCAGAGGCCCCATATGAACACGGCGCGATATCCGCAGTGTCGAAGAATCCACGCAGCATGCCCAATGGAAGCAAGCGGATACGCGCTGAGACGGCGTCAGCGATGTTGCTACGAAGCAGCACGAAGAACAGCATGAACAGAGCCTGCCGCATACATGGTGCAGAGGAAACGAACCCGAAATAAGCAGCCTGCAGACCAGCCGAGCGTGAACGATTAATGTGCAAGACGTCTTGAAAGTGCTTGTTGAGAGTGTCGAGCAAGCCGTAACTGAAGCCCCAGAGGAAGAAGAGCAGAGTGACGAGGCAGATGGGGAAGATGGATTCGCGAAGTGTCAGTTCAGCGGCTCGCGTGCGACGACTGTCATCGGCTCTGAGCGAATGCGTCTTGAGGAACCTCTTGAAGCCCATGGCAAAAAGGGGGCCTTGACGGCGTGCGCAAGCTTGAATGCGTTTGTGACTGCGAATTCATTAGTGAGTCGGTGAACATCCGACGTCGTGACAGGGGGTCGTCGTTGTGAGACACCCTAACAGTGACGTGACGGCGAGTTCAAGAACGGAAAAGTAATGGGAATAATGATGCGCAAGATAGAGAGAGAGAGAGAGAGAGAGAGAGGAAAGGAAAAACGGCATTGAGATGTGGTCGGAGTGAGCCGGGTGATGTCAGGAGACAACGGTAGTTAAGATAGAGTCTGTCGCGCTTGCCTATCCATGCCTCGCGGCTCCGACCCTGCATTACTCTGTTCCATCATACAAGATAGGGGTGGCTACCAGTTTGGCAGTAAGGGACGGTAACATTTCTGACAACTAACCTTGCGTACGATTCAAGTATACGATAATATTACAACGACCAACGAACCCTTGCCAATGGATGAGTGTTCTGGGTGCTAGTCATCATCGTTGCAATCTTCTAGAAAGGGTCCCCCTCCCCTGGACTTTTTATGACTTCGCCGACGCGTTGAGCTCGGCCGAGGCGAGCCTATCCTGCTGCATGAGCGGACGGGGGGAGCGGGAAACATCGAAAGACGCAACAGGTCTACTACTTTACTACTTTACATACAAGTAATGCTAAACTATCGTGCATATCGTCAGGGGTCGGTCCAACTACTTGTACATACATACCCTCTCCACAATCCATCTGCAACTCCCGCCGAGCCCTGACCCTTGCCATCACACATACGGAGTACTACTTCTACTCTATAATAAGACCTGTATGCCAAATGCGATCCGTTTCGGGCGGGCCCGGCACGCCCGGGTAGGACGCGAGACCGAAGGGAGGGCCCTATAGGCTATAGTACAAGGCAGGACGAGGAGCCAACAGCCCTAGAGCATCCTGACCCTCGGGGAGCTGTAGCGGTCAGTGGCTTGTGGGCTTTCGTCAACGGAAATCGACGCACGAATGTATACGGAGAGGGGCAAAGCAGTTGGCCAATTGGTTCGCTCTTTTCGCTCTTTTCTGCAGGTTGCACTCGGCCCTCCTTCGTGGACGGAGCTTATTTCTAGTATTACACCACGTACACCAACGTGAGAGTGGGAATGGCTTCCAGTACGCTATCCGTTACTGTATTTATCGTACGTAACGCAAATATTACCCCACAGCATGATCATGAACGTGACGACCCGTATCATTATGGAAGTCGCTTGCAAACAGTAGGCTATGTGCTGGAGCGCATCTCAGGGCCGACTGGCCAGGTTCGTTCACATTGATCTTGCCTATTGTTCATGCAAGGCCCAGCATGATGCCTACAGCCAGTCGACACCCTGGTGCCTATAGCCCCCTCTTTGAAAATTTTGCTCTCCTCTCTAATTCCGCCCAACGAAATCGCAATTTATCCTTGAAAGCGCCGAGGCTGTTTGCAGGACCGTCAATCATCAGCTCGTACAATCATAGTTGCCAGCCCCAACGCCACGCCAATTCAAACTATATCGACAAGAATATGCCGATATCAAGACATACGAAATGGTTCCCATACAAACTAGAAAACCGCCTCAACGGGTGATCCCTTCGCCAGGCGCCGTCTCTTGACGACTTGAGTTGTACGATGCTCCTCGTACGGAGCATCCCCCTCAAGACTTGTATGCAACGTTTCCACTGTTGGCGTCTTCCTTTTTTCGCCACGGAGCCTTCGGAGTTCGTCTTCCTCTGCGGCATCCCAAGTCTTGATCGTCGTACTGTCGAAGTCGCCAACGATTTCCTCGCCTAGCACTTTGCCCAACCGCTCCCGCAAGCCCAGGCTTGGCCACACCGGGATCTTGGTGTAATCGATGGTGATGCCAGGCACAGGCGTCGTCCTCTCGCAAAAGGGGTCTTCTTCTGGCTTGTGGAACAGTTGAAGAAAGTTCGCGGTGATGTGTCCGGTGTAGACGATGAACATGTTTGACTCGACATCATCTGTGATAATCTTCATCTCGACATCGTGGAACCTGGATGTATTGAACTCGCATGGACCGCCACGTGCTGGCATATCTGCGATTTGACCCATGGAGGACTTGAATCCGTAAAAGTGCCTTTGAGCCAACGCCAGGAAGACGGCGATCAAGTGGGCGTCGCGATCCGGATCCTCAGGCAGTAACATTTTGTAGCGCTTCGTCTGCAGAGCTTGCACTGGTTGACTCCAGCGGATCTTCTTCCCCGGCGACAGCTGGAAGAGTCCTTGCCTGCGAGCCAAGAGAGTTTCCCTATCAAGGTAGCATATGAAGCGTGGACTGGACGAAGAAGACTGGCCAACGTTTTCGATGGGGCTCGGCTGTCTGGTGGAGGGATACGATGCATCACTCGAAGATATCAGGAATCGCTGCGTAAGCGCATCGTGCCAGGCTCGATGAGGCTCCCACAAAAGTTGCGGCTGCACGCAATCCCAATAGACGCGGCTCCCGAAGATGATGGCTAGCCGAGGTGAGTACACAACATGACTGAATACGTCCGGCCACATAATTTGGAATGCTTGTTGAATCTTGCCTGGATTATGCGTCTTGAGAGGTGTCGTGATTTCCGTCAGTGCTTTGGTTAAAATTTCTATGGTTGGCGACGGCCACGAGACTGCCCAAGCGGAAGAGCTTTGACCGGAATGATCTGGGACGGGGGAATCGCACGTAGCCGACTGATGAAAAGTTGCGTTGAGCAATTGAGTGTGTATATCCCTCCAGCGTAAAGGGTGAAGGAAAAGTGGAGTGCCGGCATGTTGAAGCAGCAGGCCGTAGAGAGAGCGCTCGGGTGGATTGGAAATGTATTTTGAAAGGCGCCGTGCTTCTTTGGGCTGGATGAGTCTCCGAATCCTCTTAGGCATTCGATGATAGACTTTCGTTGACCTGACCGAAGGCATCGCACTGTCCGGCAGGGGTGACCGGCTGAGCTCGACCGGCATCAGTTGGGGGGATGTTGCCGGGTCCATGGTGTGCAGGGAGTTGCCGTCTGTCACGGGCGGGGGGGCAGATCCCAGTAGTAGAGAAGTGAGATGTAATAAAAAAAAAGAAGTCCGACACTGTTCGAACAGAGGCCAGGAACGAAAACTGCTCAGGTTCCGCCTTCAAATAGTGAGAGAGACGACAAAGAAACAAAGAGGGACCCCCAGCGTAAAGGCGTAAATTCGTGAGTGAGCATGGGTCTCTAAAGAAGGCCTCTCTGTTCGGTGTTCGCTACCGGTCCATTGGGCAGAAAAAGCTTCCAAATTGAACGTGATGGAGCGAGAATGAGGTAGAAAACTTGACCTCACCAGGGCGACGAGTCGAAAGGGAGGGAAATGAGACTCTGCAAGACCAATGCAGACCCGGCCGGCCGTCCACAGCGCCTCTTTGTGGAGGACGCAAGGGCAGCAACGGCGTCTGAGGATGAGACGATCCCGACCGGGAGAGGAAGAAGCAAGCTCGACGATGTGTAGTCTTAGCACCGCGGGGTCTGGGCAGGTCAGTAAGATGAGCTAAGGTAGGAATGATGACTTATATGTACAAGCGATACTTGTCACTGTCTGTAGACGCAGATGGGCATGAACGCATCACGAGGGCGGCACACGCGTCCTTGGCGTCTTGCAGGGGTTGGGGATGCAATGTTTGTTGGCGTATTCCAGGGCGTGCTCCACTGTTTATCGGCGCGCGGGCGATGCGAATTCACGTGACCAAACCAAGATGTGCCCTCTCTCTCTCGCTCTGTCTTACAAGCAATTACCTATCTATTAAGTAGTCCTACTTGTAAGATGTAATACTCCGTAGGGGCTGCCAGTTGCTCGACAGGCTGCGCCGACCTTTGGCTGCTGTATTTACGGCGCGTTGAGTTGTTACAACCTTCCATTACCCTATCTTGCCTTGCCCTTGGAGCCCACTTGCCTTGCGCTGCCTGTGACCGATAGTAATGGATAGCGCTTGTCAGCGTACGAAGTAGACATTATTGCCTTTATCTACTCGCCGACTACGAATTTCAGCCCAAAAGATTCCCGAAAGGATACCAAAAAATTCATAAGCAGCTACGATAATCCCGGTGGGCCGTCACGTCGTTCAATACGGCCGAGTACAAGTATGGTGGCGGCTTCACTGCACCACCACCACCAATATGAGGCGGTGCAGCCTGACTTGTCACCTTGCTGCCTTAACAGGTGGCAGGCAGGGGCGCACACAGGCTCCCTCACGGCAGGCGCTTCAGGCCTCACGCCTCGCTCGTTTCCCTTCCTCCAACCCCCACCCACTTCCAGTACAACCAACCAACCGATGATAAGCTTTCCTTGACATGCTGCCCCGCTAACTGGCAATTACGCAGCTTCCCCATCCTCGTAACTAGGCCACCGCAGCCTTTTCGACGATACATGAATAACGCTTGAGACATTCGACCATCGCTTACCAGCTGAAGCAAGATGCCTGTACGTCATTTCAGGTGCCCTCGAGTTCTCTTGATGGCGGCCTCCCTCCCTTTGCGCGGACGTCCATCCTTGACCCTATCCTTTCCTCATCCGTCGTGAACTAACCGCCCTCACTCGATGCTCAGGCCTACAACTCCATCTTCAACAACGATCCGAATCCCCCCCGCCTCATTGGCAACTTCCCTCTCCTCCCGCTGCGGACAAAGACGCGCGGTCCTGCGTACACGCTGCCACTCCCGTCCCCGCCGCTACCGGCCAACGAGTCTCCCGACCCCGACAGCGAGAGCTATGACATCTTGGACGAGATAGTCTCCCTCTTCCGCGCCAACACCTTCTTCCGCAACTTCGAGATTCAAGGCCCGGCGGACCGGCTACTCGTATATGGAATATGGTTCCTCAGCGACTGCCTGAACAAGATTAAACCACATGCTACGGCTCGCGATGCGCAAAAGGATGTCATGAATCTGGCATTGGACCTGAACTTTGCCATTCCGGGAGACCCAGGCTTCCCACTGAACCAGGTACAACCTTGAACAGCAACCTACATGAGGGCGCTTTCTGTACAAGGAGTCGAGCTAATCGCTGTTCAGATGTACGAGCCTCCACGGGACAGACAAGACGCGGAACAACTGAGACAGTACATGTCACAAGTGCGACAGGAACTCGCCACGCGACTGCTGGCGAGGGTCTATGCGGACGACGATAATAAGCCAAGCAAGTGGTGGTTGAGTTTCACCAAGAGAAAATTCATGGGAAAGGCGCTGTAGTGAAAGGTACAATGAGTCGCTTAACTGACTGCACTCTCTCCGTCGATGACTACGGGGCAAGGATCAGACGATCTGTAGCGTTTGGAATGTAGTGCGGGCATGTCGTTGAATTCTCATCAATGGGTATCTCTGCATCACTCCGTCCGCCTGTGCTCAATCTGGCTCCTCAAATGCAGCACGAGTATAATCAATTGCCATTGATAAACGAAAGCTCCAGCCAGACCGCCCAGTGCTCATATCATGACCCCAGGAGCTTGCGTCAAGAAGCTTCCATCCTCTTCTTCTGAAATTTCCCCCTGGCCGAAATGCGCCCTTCGGCCGGGATAGCCCGCCATCCTGTGAAGACGTAACCTTCTGCGCCGCCTCTCCCCGTCATGAATGGATGTGTCCTGCCCGGAAGAACCTGCCACCGGCGGGCACGAGTTGTTTGAATAGTTGCGCCGAGCACAAGAGACGGGTTGATGGGAAATTCGCGGGAACCCGCCCACCGATCAAGTTCCGCAGCCGTCTTCCCTTGCGTCTCGGCCGGCGGCGAAACAACCCATGCCGTTCGACGTCCGATGCTGAAACAGTCGATGAGCTGCTCCAACGGCTCGATAGTAGGCGAGTACAAGGCGATGGGGCTCCCACCCGACAGCAGCGGCAGGGCATGGCGGAGAACCGAGATGGGGTCCATGCCGCTGGCCACAGCGAGGCCAGAGAACCCCCCACCGCGGGTTTCATGGACAATCTGACGCGTGCGTGCCCATCGCCTGCGCTTCCGATGGTAGTTGCCGCGACGGTTGGCTTTCCAAGTCGCCAGCACCTCTGGTGATACATCCTCCGGCTTGTCCCTGAACCCGGAGTCCTCGTCGGGGCTTAAGAGCTGAAGCCATGATATGGGCAGAAGATGCGTGAAAAGGGGGTGGTAGGGGTATGGCGGGTTCGGGTCGTTGGAGTCGTAGTCGAAATATCTCAAGATGGAAAGGTTGGGCTGCGTGTTTGCGTGAATGAGGGTGATGGTATTTGATGGAGCGTAGTGGTCGTCGAGGTCGTCACGTTGCGGTCTCTTTCGTGGATTCCGATGAGCTCGAGGTGACGTTGGTACGGTAGGGTCATGAAGTTCCCCGTTTGCTCGAGGCTCATCGGCGTGAGTTTGGGGGGCCGTCGCATCGTGCTCGGGGAAGGTTCCCTGCCCTGGCTCGTGGTATAACAAGCCCATTCGCTCGGCCAACGCAGCAAGTAACAGTCCTCCCGTCTCGTCGACTGCTAGCCATCTACCACCATGGGGGGCAACGGCGGAGTCCAGCGGCGGCCCGCTGAAATGCACATCGGCCCAGCATCCCAGCAAAGCCATGGTCTCTTGTCGCAAATCCAGCACTTTGGAAGCGTCACGATCCTCGAGCAGCCATTGACCGAGCAGCGTAACATCCAGAGGCAGGACGGTAAAGCGCCGAAGAAACTTCCTCTCCTTCAAGAGCTTGTACTTTGCCAAGGAGTATGAGGTTTTCTGGTCCAGCGCCGTATGCGACAACATGAGCTTTGCTATGAGGTCCTTGCCCGCAGATGCGCCTTTGCGCTTGAGCTCCTCGATCTCGTCCGTGGTGAGCGTCTGTCGCGCCGAGTCGTCCAGGGTTTCCCGATTCGATCGCGCGACGACCGTGCCGCTTTCATCGACGAGAGCCAGTTCTTCAACCTCCCCAGTCGCGATGATTTCGTCATCATCTGCCCCCCCTTCATGGTTCGTCTCCCGTAGCGCATCTGCGTTCAACTCTGTGCCAGGCACGATTCGTAATCGGTGGAAGGATTCGCCCTCGCGCTTCTCCTGTACCTCATATGTAAGGTGGAAGGGACGCTCGATGATCAGATTGCTCGGAAAGGAGCCATATTTGCCAAGAGAGGTTGTTCTATATAGGAAGTGTCAGTCACACAAAGCTCCTCAGCCCAAGTCCAGCTACAATGGGTTGAAGAGAGACAAACGTGTTGGGTGTCACCTGGATTATTCGCAGGTTTCCATTCGGTAGTTTCAAAGCTGCCCAGCCGTTTGGCTGCACCCTATTTCTGGGCATGGCAGCTGCTGTGCGTTGAGGCTGGACCAAGCTGTAAGATGGAAGCCGAAAGGCATCAGAAAAATTACTGGGATTTCTTCACCTCGGTCGGGCTCGCGCCAGTGGACCCCACATCTATCTCACCGGGGTCACTGACCGAAATACTACTAGTTCAGGAATAGTTTGTATGCACTCCGTACGTTCATCAAAGTCCCTCTCTCGTCTACTCAATCAGACTATTACAAGTCAATATCTTACACTCCCCATCAGCTGTCGCTCTGTGACAATTCTCTACGACGAACGCATTTGCCTGCAGCCTTTCTCGTTCCCGCCGGGCTTCCCATATAAAGCGATGGCAAGAGCATTACGCACCCCGAACCAAGCGTATAGCACCGAGCTGATGATACCAAAAACAATGAACGGAATGATGGTATATGTCATGAGGTCTAATGGCAGCGGTTAGCGAGGCGTACCACGAGTCAATATCGCAAGATGCAGGCGAGTCATACAAACCAAGCCTCCCGATCGCCTGACCACGTTGTACAGCTCTCCTCGCATGATCCCCTCGGCGCCCTTCTCGCACTTCCAGGGCCCTACTAGGCGGAACTTGGGATTGAAGTTGGAACCCATGGCCCACGTGAAGAAGAGCCTCCAGCCTTTGCTCATCACGTACCGCACGGTCGGCGCTGCCCCCATGTCGACGGCCAGCTGGTACGCATAGCTTTCGTGGTCAACGCCTCGCTTAGTAGAGAAGAAGTCGTACCCGCAACGCGCATGCAGCTTATAGTCCAAGTCGTAAGGCGCCACTGAGTCGGGACCGGGACGGAAGGGAACTTGATCCGGATAGGTGTGCTGCAGCAGGCGAAGAACCCAGAACTGGGCTTGCAGCTCGGCCAAAGGTGGGATGGCTCCGATGCTAGGTCGTACGAACCCAATGAAGCCTACCGAAACGTCTTCGTCTTTGTAGACACCACGAACGTCGGTCTGACAAAGCTGGGGATAGTCGCTGTCGAGCATGGCGAAGTCGGTCCCGTAGCCGGTTGCGAGCACCACGACATCTGGCTTCACGTGTGGGTGCTTGGCATCTGGGCCATCAAGAGGCTCCTTCTCGAAGTACATGGTGCCGAAGTCATCGACTTCCAAGGGCCCACGGCGAACATGGATCTTTTTGCCTTGCGTATCTTTAATCTCGACGTTCATTATGGATGATCGTGTACGATTCCACCAGCTTGTCGACCGATGACCGGCGGAGATGTATGGCAGGGCTCGATCGGACTTGCAAAGAAAGACTGCTGCTGTTAGTCAACAGTCGATACAAGTCCATACAGGGCACTCACTAGAGTCAAGTCTCTTCCTCTCTTTGCTGATTTGGCCAACCCATTGGTCCGGGCCTTCCTCCGTACCTGATATCAGCGTGTGCATCTTCTTTACCCACTGGTCGTACGCCGTCCAGAGAAGACTGCTCCGTTGTAGGACAGGGTGCACGTAGGCAGTGTCGAAGAGGCTGGCCACCGAACAGTCGACTGGTTTGTTGGGTCTGAGCGGCATCTTCCGTCCCTTGCCCAATGGAGTAGGAATTATCTGCATACAACATGAGCATTGACACTCTTCAAAACTTGTCAATTGGGATAGCTTACCTTCGGAGCACAGAAGAACCCGTCTCGGTGACAGAGAGTAACCGAAGCAGTTGGTGCCGTCACTGCTAGATGAGCTATGTCCATGCCCGTTTCCCCAGCACCAATCACTACCACATTCTTATCTAGGCCGAATTGTGACCGACTCTTGAGCTTGGACGAATGAAGCACCGATGGCACGTTCTTGATGCCTTTGATTTCCGGGATGTTGGGAAAGACGTTCACGCCGGTGCAGATAGCAACAGCGTCGCAATACCAGTCGGACTTGGTCCCATCCGATTTCTTGAGATAGAGTATGTGGCCTTGTTTCTCTTCCCCTCTGGAAACCTTGACAACTTCAGTTTCGAGTTCTATCAGGTCAACGAGGTTGTGCGCCGCAACGTAATCCTTCAAGTATTGGACGTATCTCTTCGGCGTGACAAAGTCTGGCTCATCCAGTGGCAGTCGGAAGTCAGAAAATGCAGTCAGATACTTGGACGACACCATCTAGTCCTCTCGAGCGTTAGCGATCACGATTGTTATGGAAGGTTCTGTAAGCAATCTGCAGAGAGTCTTACCACGGCATCTTCATAAACCCTTTGCACGAATGTGCCTCCGATTTGTGAATGGGCCTCAAAGAGACGGACCTCGAGAGGGTCAATTTCGAAAAACTCGTGCGCCTTGGCAAGGAATCTGAGCGTGGCCAGTCCCGCTGGGCCACCCCCAATGACAGCAACCTTCATGACGGTATGTACGTGTATGAGATGAGCGTCTAGTCTGGCCGTGATGTGAGGTGGAGGAGCGAAAGGCTTGAGAAGCAAGAAACTGAAAGATCCGGCAGTGTAAACAAAAATTATGGCATCAATGAAAAGGGGAAGCAAAATAATCAGCTACATGGACTTGGTTGAATGAATCAGTGATGAATCAACAAGCAATGAAGTGTAGAGAGCACTCGCTGTTCACAGCTGTCAATGGAAAGATACTTACTTCACGGTACCGCAAAGCGCTGTTTCTTGCCCTTTTCGTTCCACTGCAATGCCGCGAAACCCCTGACCTGTCGATGCCGTTACTCACCCATCCTCCAGGATGCGGAATCCTATAACCCTCACAGTGACCGTGTGCGTGAGTCGACCAGCTATTGTACCACAATCGGGTTACATGACAGCGTGGAAGGCAGCTCGAAACATCTCAACGAGAAAAGGCGAAGCACAGGCCTTCACTTTGTGTTTTGACGTTGGCCGACTATCAAGATGTATTGAAGTGATGCAGCATGTGTCATGTGGCAGCCTCCTACATCATCTTCGCTATGTCTCAAGGCGAAACCTGGCAACACCAATACACATGGCCATGACAGCTCAGTCTGATCAATGGGTCTAGGTTTTAGTTTCACTTCTGCTCACCCTCCCACAAACACCAACGTTCACAGCTCGACAGGGATTGGGAGCGAGCCCTGGCCATCAAGTTCAGTTACATAAAGCCGAAGCAGGCGGACCGTCAGCGCGAACTTAGATGATGGTTTCGTGGACTATTTTATCACCTCGGACTCGTGTGAAACCCAAACGTCCGTTGCAGTGTATTGAAAACGCCCCGAGCGTCGTCTCGCTTGGTTGATGCTTCAACCCACAAACGTCTTTGCACGAGGCCTGCTCGAAAAACCTGCTTGTTCATCCGCTAAGTCCAGCAGAGACAATAACAACATTCTAGAACAGAGCTTGTAAACGCTTTCGAAGTCCGAAATGGCGATCTTGTTATCTGTGCTCCACGCGATGGCTGCGGACACGTCCCCCGCGGGTAGTACGATCTAGTCCGGGGGCCACTCGCATATAGTGTTCTAGATCCTGCATTCCCAGATCCGAGAATCCTGGAGAGCCTGGCTTGCACACGAAGCTTTCGTTGGTCAGCGCGGCGAGCTGTCCTCGTTCCCCCCGTTGAACGACGGCGCACAGGACATGGGGGGAGGGGTGTTGTGACACGGAGCTGCTCGTGGGCCGGTGAAGCTGTTGGTCGGGGGAGTTTTCAAGGGAATATGCTCTGGGATTCGGTGTCTCGTGTCCATGCTCCAGTCTGTTTGCTCAAATAGGCAGCGGTCGCGCAGGTTCAGGGGAGCGGCGGCGGACTTTGGTGGCGGACAGCGGACTTTCGAGATATCCGGCAGATGGGGCCAATGACCCTTGCTCTCGGACGGACGAAAATAAATTAATTGCCATGAAAGTAGGGCCGGCCGTTGAGACCGTGTCTTTCCGTCCGCCTCTGATCAAGAGTTGGAAGTTCGTCCGAGCGAGGAAGCACAGGCCTCGATGCCCTTTTTGGGTTTTGGTTCCTTCCGCTGGAGCCATGCCGAGCACTGTGGCCACTCCTAAAATGAGACGAGATGAAACCGAGGAGTTCGGAGATCTAGTGTATCTGTGCGCTAATAAGAGGACTTAGAATTTGATTTTGAACCGCGTTCGAAAGGGCATGGGGCGTTTCGACCGCGACACCTGTTTCGAAGCACATGCTTTCGCCGCCAATGCAGCTCGCAATTGGTACAGGTATTGAAATGTAGCTGGTTTGTGAGCCACGATGAATGTGAATTCAGTTCGCTGTCACTATCTTCATTATAGCATTGAGTTTACGTTTCAAGCTAGATTCTTGTTACATATGTACAACTAATTCCATTCCTGTTTCCAAATCTATGAAGGTATCATTGTCAAGTGATGTGTTCTATGAGTACATGTACATGTACAAGAATGAATTTCAGGGCTTAAACGGCGCAGAAGAAGGGAATGTATCCAGGATCCAGTGTCCTGTAAATGAAAGGCATGCCCTGGCTGAGACCCTGATCATCAAACTTGCGACTGCGAATGTGCTGGCTGAGGTCGTGCATGCTTTTGAGGAAGGTTTGGGCGGCGGTCTTGGTGTCCTTGTTGAGACGGTCTAGAGTGCCAGCCTCGAACGCATCCTGCAGAGTTCGGCCATCCTCTCCGTAGAAAGGTCGGTTGAAAGACGCCATGAAACCGATGTAGTGAAGAGCGGTCTTGACATCAGGAAGATACGGCTTCAAGTCTTTCACGCCCTTCTCCTTGGGAATAGCAGTGTAGATGGCGGGAAGGTGGAACGGCAGGGTGCCGGAGGAGATGGGGGCACCACCGTTGGTGCTGTGATGTAGGACCGAGGTAGCAAAGGCAAAGTGAGTCAGGACATCGGCGAGGGTCTTCTTGGACAAGTCCTGCTCTTTGGGGAAATCCTGGGCCTTGGCCTTGCCGTTGGCCTCCTTGAACCATCGGCGAAGTTCAAAGTCGGCCGCAAGATCCTTGTCCGTCTTGTAGTAGGAGTCGACAAAGGAGGAAAAGAATGTGTGGTAGATGTCGCGAATCTGCTTGGAGTCCTCGTAGTACGGGAAAGACTTGAAACGATACTTTCCATGCTCGTCAACCAGGCCACGGGCCTTGACGTCGTTGTCGAGATATCCGCTCTGGAAGCGACCGTCCGTGGGCCAACGATCAGTGACGAAGTCCCGGCAGCCAAACTGGCTGTAGGCCATGAGCTGATCCCAGTGGCCGCCGGGGTTGAAGCAGAGCTCCTCGCCGACGATACGTGAAGAGTAGCCCTGGACCATGAGGCGCTCGAGAATGATCATGACGGGATGGTTCTCGCTGAGCGCGTGAAGGGCCGCTTGGTGAACAGCCTCAGAGACGTCGTGAGAGACAACCAGGTGCAGCATTTGGGCGTGGAACATGTCGTTTGCGTTGAACATCATCTTTGCCAGGAGCCAGTCGTTGGCAGAATCAAGAGGAGTGTAGGTCAGATCGGACTCGACGTTGGTGCGGATAGCCAGGGGGAGAAAGTCGCCCGACTTGGGATGGATGTAGAAGTAGGCGCTGCAAGCGACGGGGTAGCGCTTCACAACAGAAGCAAGCTTGTACTTGGCCTGGTAGGCGTGGTCGACCACGAACAGGCTGTTGCTGTCCTGAAGAGTCTTGAGCGTGGCATCTTGACCGACGATCTTGCTCGTGAGAGCGTCTTCCAGAGGGAAGGGCAGAGCTTCCTTGGGCTTGACGAGACGGACGGCAAAGGGGTGCTCGCTCAGGCGCTCCATGGAAAACAAGAGGTCCTGAGTCGCATTGGCAAGCATGCCGGGGGTTGTGCCGCGCGGGTTTGCATTTTTAAGCTGGCCATCGTAGAGAATCTTCTCATAGTCGGTCCACGTCTTGAGGCCGCCGTTCTGGAAAGAAGCATGGTTGGCATCCGCTGAGTCCGAACTTTGTATGGAAGAAGACTTACGGCAACAATAGCTTTCTGGATGACAGCGATATCGGCAGCAATGCGTTTATCAATGTTCTGACGGTCCTTTTGCCAAACGTCGTAGTCGTGCTTGCTGCGAGCATTGCCCAGCGTGCCGTTGGGGAACGGAGCAGCCTCGCCGATCAACGACGGACCGTAGATGAAGCCGGCATCTCGGGCCGAGACAGCGGCCGCACGAGCCTTGGGGCTAGGATCGAGCTGAGGAATACAAGCCTGAGTGGCTTCAGGCGCAGGAGCAGCCCAGACCGCGCTGACGATGGCAGCAACGGTCAGGGGACCGGTGGAACGCATCGTAAAGAAGAGAATGTGGTTTTACAGTAAAAGAGTGTGAGATGCGACTGGATGAGAAGTCCGGAACACGGAAAACTTGGCGACCATGGGCACTTTATTAAGGAAGCCATCATGGTAGGTAGGCCCTGCTAATATTTTGCGGCTTATGTCTCTAGCCTACAACATGACTGGAAGTATGCGGTAGCAATGGGGCTTACACGTTTTCTCCTGATATTTTCTTGGAACAAAAATAGCGCTCCGCTGTTGGCAGGGATCATATTTTCACACATGCCGTGTCATATTTGATGATCGACACCTTCGGTCGTACTAGGGGAGCATTATTACAAGTAATGGAGGAAGCTCTGGGCTTCAGGTTGGTTCTAGGCATCAGCGTTTGTTAAGAGTGGAGCACCGTACACATCATGAACCGCGCCTTTCTTCATGTTGGTAGTGGCATTCTCGTTGTGGACTCTCTCGGCACCTGTCAAGCCGAGATGAGTGATTGGAAATCTAGTGTTCTGAGAGTAGCATATTACCAAGGTGACGAGGTCTCGTTCGTCAGGTTCAAGGGGAGGGACGAAGTCTTAGTACGGTGCATGGTCATGGCTGTATATATTGTTGAGAATCAATCCCGAAGAAGTAAGTGCGGGTGGAGGATTGACGTCCAGGACTAACAGCTTACAAGTACAGCTCTAAGTTGAGCTCATGGTTTCAGATAAACTACAGCTGCGGAGCGTTGTTCGTTGGTAATTACCGAACCAAAGATATCCGAGGCATCGGGGGGACCGTCGTCTGCCCTACACGTACTTGCAAGAACCTTGAATCCGGGACCTTACGTGAGATTGAAACGCTTCTAATACTACAGTGCGAGGGCACGGAGTAGCAGCAGTGCGGAATCAACCAGCAGAGTAGCATTCGTCCCGTAATTAATGGTTTCCTGGACGTCAATGAAGAGCTCGAACGGTTGCATGCTACATGTGGTATATAAATAGCACCCCATATCCTCGGTGCCGAGGTCCGTGGAGGAACTACTCCGTACTGCGGACGACATCGTCTACTTAACATACGGAGTATTACTCAGCGAGCTCCTTTGCGGTATCGGTGCCAAAGGTTCGTGAGAAATTCAGGCAATCAAAGGCTATCTCTAGATTTTCATGAAAATTTCGAACAAAAATAAAGACTGTTTTCGTTGTACACGGCCGTGAGTAATACCGTCCGCTCGACCATCATGTCATGTCTTTTATAGCCCCTGATGACTGTGCAAGAATGTTCGTTGGCCCGTCGTGCCCGTCTCCAACAGCAGCAGCTCCGCACACACCGTGACAGTTACACACCTTCGCGGGCCCCGGGCCACACAAACCCCAACCCTGCGCAGTAGTCGACCAGTCGCAACCCGACTCTGACCCTCCAACCCCAGAAACTACTGAGCCCTTTCCTCCAACTGCCAGCTACGTCCTAGCTCCGGACCTCGAGCGCCCAATCCATCGCCTTTCTCGCACCTCACTCGACGCTCAATCCCCGCCTTCAACTCATCATCAGACACCATTTCCACGCTCGTGGGCTCCATCGTGAACCGGCTTCCACGTCTTCTTCTACGCTAGCGACTTGCTGATGACTGTTTTATTGCTTCTCTGCCTCGGCTATAGCCCATTATGACGATCCTTCCATCTCGGATCGACATAAGCTTCAGACCGCCTGTCATGTGTTCACCTTGTCTCCGGCCTGGACGGGCCAAGAGCCCGCTTGGAGTTGTCCGGCTCATATAAAATGGCAAAATGCGCCCCATGTGCGGCTTTTGGACCTAGGTGTCTCTTCTCTCAGTGCAGTCAAACATCGTGGAGTGCGACTCGCCTCCAATACTAGCCTCTCTCTCCGTGATGAATTCCCCGGGACCTTGTCTCGCTTAGAAGCTAGTCGAAGTATAACAATATCACATCCCGTTGCCATGAAGCCATCTCGTTTCCCGTCAGTTGTGACTGGTTTGCTGGCCGCAATCACGATAGCCTCTCCGGCTCCGCCGATCGAGCCGGCTCCCGGTCCCGTATTGGAAGAGCGCGCCTTCAGCGTTTCGATTGACCTGCCGTCCGGGGGAACAGTCATTGGTCGCTCGCTTCTCAATGTTGATACCTTCAACGCCATTCCCTACGCCGATCCCCCCGTCGGGCCGCTGCGTCTCAAGCCTCCGAGGAGATTCTCCGGACAGCTCGGAACTCACGATGGGACTGGCATAGCGCCGGCCTGTCCGCAAATGTTTCTCTCTGACGAGTCGCTAGGTATCATCGGCAAAATAGCCAACGATCTCCTCCAGATCCCCTTCCTGAAGCCCATATCTGGCCAGGAAGATTGCCTGACCGTCAATGTACAGCGACCCGCTGGAACAAAGGCTGGAGACAAGCTCCCCGTGCTCTTCTGGATCTACGGCGGAGGGTTCGAGTTCGGTGCCACCAACACCTACGACGCTGGCAGCCTTCTTGCCACGGCGGTGTCTCAGGATCAACCCTTCGTCTTTGTGTCCGTCAACTACCGCGTCGCGGGCTTCGGCTTCATGCCTGGCAAAGAAGTCCTTCAAGACGGGAGCGCAAACCTTGGCTTGCTGGACCAGCGGATGGGCTTGGAATGGGTCGCGGACAACATCGAGGCATTCGGTGGCGATGCTACCAAGGTGACCATCTGGGGCGAGTCTGCCGGAGCCATATCTGTCTTCGATCAGATGCTTCTGTACGATGGAAACGCCCATTACAAAGGCAAGCCGCTGTTCCGCGGTGCCATCATGAACTCCGGTAGCGTCGTGCCCGCCGATCCCGTCGACTGTCCCAAGGGGCAAGCCGTGTACGACACCGTAGTCAAGCATGCCGGCTGCTCCGGAGCCCCGGATACTCTGAACTGTCTTCGCTCCGTCGAGTACAAGGTGTTCTTGGACGCGATGAACGCAGTGCCCGGCATCATCTCGTACAACTCCGTCGCCCTGTCCTACCTGCCCCGACCCGACGGCAAGGTACTCACTGATAGTCCTGAAAAGCTCGGCGCGGCAGGGAAATACTACGCCGTTCCCATCATCATTGGTGACCAGGAAGACGAGGGCACGATCCTTTCCCTGTTCACGTCCAACCTGACCACCGTGGATGACGTGACCGACTACCTCTCGACGCTGTACTTCCACAGCGCCCCCCGAGAAAAGCTCAAAGAGCTCGTCGAGATCTACGAGCCCGCTTTGTTGCAAGGCAGCCCCTTCCGCACGGGCGTCCTGAACGAGCTCTACCCCGGTTTCAAGCGTGTGGCCGCTCTCATCGGCGACCTGACGTTTACCCTGACGCGCCGCGTTATGCTGAACTTTGCCGTCAAGGCTCAACCCAATATCGGCGCCTGGTCCTACCTGGCTTCCTATGACTATGGAACCCCGTTCGTCGGGACCTTTCATGCCTCGGATATCCTGCAGGTCTTTTACGGTATCCTGCCCAACCACGCTATGAAGAGCTGTCGGACGTACTATTTCAACTTTCTGTATAATTTGGATCCGAACAAGGGAGTTGGGGGATACGACGAGTGGCCGCAGTGGAGGGAGGGCAAAGAACTGATGTGGTTCCGCTGGGGTTTTGCGAATGGTATACTGAAAGATGATTTCCGCAGCGGTGCGGCCGAGTGGATTGACAAGAACAAGGGCATGCTGTATATATGAGACGGGTCGAGGTATAATTCGCTCCCTCCCCCAACGTCTAAGGCGTCACCGAGGATGAACAGCCTGATCAGCCAAGCCCAACATCGTCATCTCAAACACCGTCACTGCGATACAAGCCTTCCCTCTCGATCCATTCCCTGACCTCCTCGCCCACGAAGCCATCCACCTCCTCCCAAGCACCCTTCTGAACCGCCTCCCTCACCTTTGTGCTACTCAGCACATCAACGCCCTGCTCTCCATCCACCAATTCGATCTTTTCCGTCCACTCATCCTCTCCTCCCATCTCCTGCAGACCCCCATCGCCCAACATACGCACATACTCCTCCTGGTCCGGCCGCGATCCCCACGCCTGATCAGGTCTCGTCGTGATCCGTAGACTCGCCATCTCAAAAAAAGAACCCAGCGCGCGCCGCATTCCACCCACCTCGGGGTAATATTTGGGGTTGAATATACGGATCACGGTATCAAAGCCCGCTAGATAGACTTGCTGCACTCGGGACGAAGCGTTGTAATAGCCAGATTCGTCGATGACCCTCGCCTTGTCGTGGAAATACGGCATCGTCGTAACTGCCAGATCGATATCCAAGTCGTTCTTCCCTCGCTGACGTAGCAGGCCCCTAGCAAATGCTTCCATCATGGCTAGTCGTACCGGGAAACTCGCCGGCTGAGGCGCCTTGTCTGCGTTCTTCACAGCCAGTAGGAGGAGTAATCTCGAGCCATCTTTCGTGGCTGAGGCCACCATCTGGGCATGTGCCCGCGTTGGCGGATTGAAACTCGCGTCCAGCACGACTACCTGGCGCGGGATATTTGCAGGCGACGGCCTGCGTGGCGCAGGGACGTCATTCCGCTTACCGTGCGGGAGCGTGCAGAGAACGAGAAACTGCTCGGAAGAGGCATGGAAAGACGTCAGTGCGCGGGAGAAGAAGTTGAGGAGGTGTGATGGGGATGGGCTCGCGGAGGAGGGAGGCATGGTTGTAGTATGTGTTAGATTTGTATGTCATGGTCTATTATCAAGGCTTTGGGTTGAGGGGTTGTTGGAGGTCGGAATTTGAAGGACAGTGTGAGAGTGCTCGAGACATCAATATGCTTCGCATGTCAATTTCAAGGCATCTTCACTAATTCAGCATACAAGTACCATGAAAACTGCTGGCTTCAACATATGTTGTGAATTTGAGGATTATTACAAGTTTCCAGGGCCCCAGTTCCAACGAAGCCATAATTAGCACCAGTCACCGCCAGAGTGCTCCAGGTTTGCCGAGCTCGCCGTCTGGAAAAAAAGGGAGAAACACAAAGATATGCCCGCTTAATGATGAATCCATTACGACTGCTCGATGCTTGCCGGGCCAGCGTCCAAAACGCCTCGCGAGAACCATTCCGCAATCGTCGCGAACCTATCCTCGCTTCCCTCCAACGAGCTCTTGAACAGCTCGTGCTTCTGCGCCCACTCCATTTGCCCTTCCCTCATCTTGCGAATGACTTCATTTTCCACGGCGCATTTCGGACACTCCATGTCGCCGTCGTCGCCTCCCCCCCGCAGACACCTTTGATGGAAGCTGTGTTTGCACAAAAAGTGCACGGCCGGCAGGTCCAGACCCTGGCCGCAATCGGCGCATCGCGTCGCCTGGAACACAGCTGGTTTCGACCCCAGGTCATTCAGTTCGGCGCGCCGCTTCTCCGTGTCTGTTCGCAGTGTTTCGATACGACGTCGGTTTGCCTCGATGTCGCGACGTTCTCGCGTGATGGTTTCGTGCAGATAAGGCTTGATCATGCCCATTGTCGCTACGCCTTGGCCTGAGGATTGCCCTACCAGCGTCTTGACCACTTCGAGAGGCGCCATGAGTCCGTCCTTGTCGATTTTGGAGAGCACGCTGGCCAATTCATCCGGCCCGGCGTCTTCCAGTACCCGTAGGTCGGATGCGAGGTATGCCAGTGCTGCCGAGTAGAGCTGTGGCTCCTCGGGTCCGTATTTTCTGAGGGCCTTGAGGGCACCTCGCGTGTCCTTGGCAGCCGTGTATGACCTGAAAATGTCAAACAAAAGGCCGGATTGTTCCTTGACGAGCACCGTTCCGTCCCGAAAATTCGACAGGTGCGACAACAGAAGCACGTTGGAACTCTCCATTGGGACGTGCTCCCCCTCAATCAGCTTCTTTGCCTTGCCCTCCCACTCTTCCCGATGATGCCCTTTCTTCTCGCCGGCTTTGTACAGATACATTTCGAACAAGGTCGTATACAGGTCCGTCTTATCTGCGGCCTCCATCTTGCTTTCTTGGATACATGCTTCCAGGAAGGCAATGAACTCGTCAGGGTGATCTATAAAGAATGAAAAGGCCGTTCTCGGGGCCGGCGCCGTATATTTGGCGGGCATTCCGTCGTCTTCGTCCATGTCAACTGTCTTGTCATTATTCATCTGCTTGGGATTCCCGGGTGTACTTGGTGTTGGTGTTGACGAAGGGTTTTTGTAGGGGAATGGGAGAAGACTCGAGAGATTCTGGACTGCCGTGGCAGCTCCCGATGCGATGCCGCTGGTACCGGGCGTCTCCACGTCGCGCGCTATTGTAGAAACACGCGTAGGTCGATAGCGGCCGGTGTAATAGTCTGTGAATAGCTTCGTTGCGTCCTTGGGACAGTGTTCTATCAACACACGAGCATATTTCTGCATGCACGGGAATGCCTGGAGGGCGTTAGCACATTGGGTATTTGTGGCCCAAGCGGTGTCCTCTTTGCGATGTAGCTCACTGTCTCGGGTTGTTGCCGCCGTATATATGCAAGGGCTTCATCATAACTCTTCGAATCCTCTATCAAGATATCTACGACAAGCTCGGTCTCATCGTGTCTTGTAGCAAGATATGCCGCCTGCTCGTAGTATCCGCCTTGGCGGCACATTGCAATTGCTGTGTCTAGATCGAACTTTAAGTCGCCTGGAGATTTGATAAACTTCTCCAGTTTGTTTATGTCTTTGAGTTTCGCATAGCAGTTGAGAAGCAAGGTGGTGTGATCCGTCGTTGCTTTTCTGCGTTCGTGTAATTGCTCGAGGTATTGGATGAGGTTATGTATTCGCTGCGTGTCTAGAAACTACAGAGCTTGTCAGATGACAACGAACCTGATACAATTCAGAATTGTTTTTTCTGCTTACTTTTCGTATCACCTGAGATGGCTCCGTCGTCTCAATAGCCCGTATGTACTGCAACATGGCTCCATCATAGTCCGCCTTTTGGTACAGGTGGTCGCCGAACCTGCGGTGTATGAGGTTTTGCTGCTGTCTGTCCATGTCAGAGTGCTGCGCGAGTTCGATGGCAAGCGGAAACATGTTCCTCTGATACAGCATTTCCAACCTCTGCTGCAGCGACCTCTCGTGGTATTGGAAGACCTGAACACATTAGCTTGTCACAAGCGAGGTACTATCGCGTAAGCCTACCTTGCCCTCCTCGGTCATTGTGAACAAATCCCCCCAGGCATTGAAGATGAGTCTTGCCGGGGAGATCATCGTCTCCGTGTGTGCAACAACCCTCAAGTCCGGCTCCAGCAGAATAAAAGTCGATGCTGTGAACAATGAGTCGGAGCTGCCACCAAACCTCCGCCTTGCCATATCAGTATCGTTTCCAGTCATTGGTGAAGGCAGGCACTTCAGCGCGATGTAGTTTCGAAACACCGAAACCATGCTTTTATGTGCCTCGTACGCTCGTGGGGGGCCTCGTCCCTCGAGCGAGTATCGGTAGATGGCGTCATCTCGGGCGACGACAACATCTCCACTTTCTTCATCCAGCGTCATGCACCCCCAAGCACAGCCAGTATCCTCGACGGTCTTCGGAGGTAGGCCTTGGCCCTTTCGAGACAACCCCAACTTTAGAATCCTCGATGTGGTGGAGATGAAGAGAGTGGTCAATTTCTCATCGGTGGCAAGCTGCACGCCGGTCACAGGCTCTTCGGACTCGAACACGATCCGTTGCTTCGTTCCTAAGTCGTGAACCAAGTCGCCTCGTATAACCGTTACGGATCCGTTGCCAAAGCCGACGGCGATCTGCGAAAGGTCCTCGAGGGCAGCGAAAGCTGATATCTGTCGTTTGTCAACATACTAATTCAAATGAGAGCAAGGAGCCCCAACATACAGGAAACTGCCGACGTCCGTTGTTCACCGTCAGAGTACTCAAGCAGGTTGGCATATCTGTTCTCTTGACTATCTTGTCCAAGGCCCAAGCTTTGAGTACCGGCTCATTGCTGAGGTCCTCCTAGATACCGGTCAGTCGTCAGCAAGGCTCTTCCACAAGATACTTTGGCCAAGACTCACTGCGACTGTGACCAATATGCTAGTGCCTCCGACCTGACGCATGTGGGTTATTCGTCCGCTCTCGTGCGCCTGAAACCTTCGGATCGGCTTCCAGTTCTTGCCAACGATGCTGACCGATCCATCGTTTGCGCCCAGGAAGATGCTATCAGAGCCAGGACATATGCTCGATATTTCGCCGTTCTCGAATAGTTGTCTTATCTCCTCGTCGGGGAAGGAAACTTGCGAGACGTCAAAGAAGTCGAACGACTTCCACTAGAGGCAGGTGTCGTGTCAGCACGGTAGGGTCCGTCTTGGAACAGCCTCCCTCTCCAATCAAAGTATCGGCTATCAAGCTTGTCTCAATGCATGTACTTACAGAGAGCGCCATCTCGACACGCGCGACTGCGGTCCGAGTGTGTCGTGAAGGCGCAACAGTGGGATGGCCGAGCTTCTTATCGCAGCTGGCGCGCGATGACGATTGTGGGTTGGGGAGCGGGCTACTTCTTAGCGCCACGGGGACCAGCCGGGCAGCTGGGGGGTACTGTGGGCTTTCTCTCGCCTGCAAGCGTCAGCTACCGCCCCCGAGAAGGAATACATTGAAACTACATGGGCGCCTCAACTGTAATCAATGCTAACTTGGTAGGATGCCGCACCACATAATGACCGCCCCACAAAATGACCACGGTTTTCCCACCAAAATCAGCAAAAACTTACTACTTTTAACTAGTAATTTAAAGCCTTATTTAAATAGATAAAAATATAAA
>JADHZA010000274.1:0-30242 GCA_018831705.1 Torrubiellomyces zombiae
TGGACAGCTCGGTTCCCATCCGCACGTCTAGATCATCGGCCACCAGACACAACCTGGAATCTGCGCCCGACTTCACATACTCCGAGTCCGTACGCCTTTCCAAAAACCATTGTCGGAAAGTGTTGCGACAATGATGAATCTAGAGTGGGATCCCAATCATGTGCCCATGGTGAAGCTTGCGCTTCATATTGCGCAGATGGTCGTGTCCTTCGTCGTCTGGTGTCTAGCGATTGCCGTTTTTCGAGCCAAAGACGCAAAAATTGTCGGCAACAATGCTTGGACATTTTCAGTCGTACGTCGATTGCCTGTACCAGCTCATCGCATTGTCTTGGATCACTGGATGGGAGAGCTGACTTGGACAGTGTTTCCTGTCGATTCTAGCATGGGTGTACCTCATCATGACGCCGCGGTATTCGCGAGCCCGCAAATTCGCTAATCCGCACGCCATGCTCCTCGTCGACGTTTTGTTCACAATCATCTGGCTCTCTGCCTTTGCCACTCAAGCTACTTATAACACGGCCAACCTTTGCGGCGAGGGATGCAAGTTGAGCCAGGTGATTGTCGGCCTCGGTGTCTTGGTAACGTAAGTCCACCAGACGGAGAAGTTTTGTTGCCCTTGGAGATCAGCTTTTGCTCACCATCATTGTTGCGCAGCGTTCTATTTGCTGGCTCCTCCTTCGTCAGCGCCTACACTATGACGTACTACAATTTTCACGGCAATCTACCGGGCTACGATAACCACCAGCTTGGTGGAGGCGAGAAGAAGAATATTGACCCGGACAAGGCGGCCTTTTCCATGGCCCCCCATGATGAGGAAGCTTACGAGCGCGTCAACATGGACGACCATGATACTGCCTATTCCGAGTCCGACCGCTATGGCCATGCCAACCCCTACAGTGCCGACGACGTTGATCCTCATCGGTACGGAACTGCACCACCGCGCAACGACGACATGTTCCACCACGACACGGAATACAGCTCAGGTGCCGCAGGGCTGTCATCTTCTTCTACAGGACACTACGGATCCCATCCAGCGCTCAACGATGGAACGGCCCATTTTCCTCCGGGCAATTACGATCGTGCCAGGCCATAAAGCCTAGTATCGATCAAATAAGGAAATTGTGATGTTCATTCGTGTTCTATTTTTTTGGGGTGTTTTTACTTTGCACAATCTATGGCATTTGACATTCGGCATTTGGCATTGGCATTGGCATGGCAGGATCAAGCATGGACGGAAGGTAAAGGCAAAACCAAGGGGCTTGAAAGTGCATCAATACGGGGCGTTTGCGGAGTCATTGGCCGCTTGGTGCAGATGAGCATTACGGACCATTATTGGGCGCAGATACCAATCAAGGGCGAAACGCATATAGAAAGTCCTTGCACCCCATTCGTGACTGGAATCATCTTGCATGCTCAGCCTACTGAACAAGTTCAGGCCATTTCATGTTTAAGTGTAAGATTGCACCATACATCCCCCACTTCCCTATGCGCCCAAACGCCGATGGAAAATGCTTCATAAAATCCGCAACGCTGGCCGTGGAACCAACTTTGCAGCGCCAAACTTCACTTTTGTAACTTCTTGATCCTCTTGCGAATATCCGCCGCCGTCTGCTGCATGGGATTCAACTTGGCATCCCTCGCCATAGCCTCGACATCGTCCCCATGTTTGGCCGTCAGCCTAGCCAACCAATCTCTCTCACCCTCGCTCTGATGTCTCGGTTTCTTGACGACCGGTGTCCGCGAATCATCGATCAACGAGCGCACCACATCCGTCGTATCGACACCATCGTCTGCAATGCCGCCCCATTCATCAGCACTGTCCAGGTCGTTGAGCGCATCGTTGAGAGGGTTGTGAGAAGAGGAGGGGTGGATGACGCGGATGATTTTTCCAGACGGGTCGCGCTCGACTTTTGCTTCCGAAAGCGTGGCTTTCTCGACGGATGCGATGGCGAAGGGGTTGCTCGATGAGCGTGGCGATGATGAATGTAGCTTCTTCTCGGTGCCGCCGGTGGGAGCTTTCAGTCGGGCGACCAAGCCGAGGCGACGGTAGTTTTGCGCTAGTGTTTCCTTCTTGTCCCTGTTGTGAGGATGTGAGTTCAGCTGCAGATTGCTTCCATGTGGCGGGTGTTAAGTACCAGTTCTTGGCGATGATGCTGTTGCCTCGTGGGTTGAGCAGCTTTTTGGGCTGGTTCGATTGGCGCACGGGCTGCCGCCCGGAACGACGCTTCTTTTTTTGTAGCTCGCGACCCATGTTTGAAAACTGTGGGAGGGCATGTATGAGTGTTCGAGATGCGGGAACTGGATGTGATGGAGGTCGCTCATGATTTTTTTATGCCGAACATGACTATCGATAAGGAACCGTGGGGTGGTTGTCGGCTCAACTTACCCTGGAGGGATAACACAATGTTACGCATACTTATTACTTGTTTGTTAACAAAGCGACAGTGTGCAATTGCTTTCTTCATTCGTATTTCGTGCTTTGGCTATAGGGAACTTGACTGGAATACTTGTCATGGCAAAGGAGTAAACATGACAGGACCAATCGCTTTTCGAGTGTCGTAAATCGTATCACATCCGACGTCGTCATTGCCCGGTGAAACCCGGGCTTGCTTCACCAACTTATGTCCATTTCCGCCAATATCATGGCCCTAGGACAGTGAGGTTGATGCTTTTTTGTCATACCTTGAATTTTCGAGGGTCAAGGTTGCTCACGTTGGCGCTCTTAGCTGCGCCATCAAAGATGTACTCTGCCATCAGTTTGCCGGTTCCGGGGCCGTTCTGAATCCCCCAGCAAGTGTGCCCAGATGCAACAAACAAGCCGGGAACCGTTGTCTTGCCTATGAGAGGGCTGCTCTCTTGACCAAACCGCATGTGACGGGGCAGGTAACATGCCTGCTTTGCTTTGATCGGTGCGGACCCCAAGATCGGACTGATGGTGCCGATGTAAGAGACGAGATCATCGCATTGGGCCTCGTCATGCTCCACATCGTCGGCCGTCTCTGGCAAGGAAACCTTTGTATCAGGTTCACCTGTTGATTTGGTTAGAAATTTACTCGTTCTTCCCGATTTTGCAGATCGATGAAAACGTACCACAGGCATAAACTTCCCCAAACGGACGAGCATAAATCTCTGGGTCAACGCGGCCCTTGTGCACTCTCTTCTGACCTGTTTGGAGCCGATGTTGGGGAACAAAGTCGTTTGGTAAGAGAATGTCGGTGAAGACGGCAAATGGGCTCACATCTGCGTCAAAAACGACGCTGTGCGCTCGCAACCCTTCCACCTTGGCTCGCGGCAGTATGCGGCCGGTCCATGGACCGGCAGCGACGACGATGTCTGTCACCCCGTCCATTGTTCTTGTCTCGCCAGACGACCTGTCCTCGTATTCAACCTTGTCGACCCCGGTCTTGGTTAACACCAGCTTCGTGACTCGAGCTCTGGCTTGTATTCTCGCCCCGGCCTCCTGGGCCAGTTTGCCCATGGAAGTGGTGAAATGATAGGGATGTACCTGCGCCGTGTCCGTTTTTCCGGGGCTGCCCATGTTGGACCAGCTAATGATGGATTCTCGGTCGACCCAGTCAAGACCCTCTGGTAATGATGCAGCTTCTAACAGCTCCTGGGCGGCGGCGTCTTGCTTGGGAAGCTTCTCCCAGTCTTTGCCTTGATCCTTTCTCCTCTCCAGCTCGTCAATCTTCTCCCGAGATACTTGAGCTTCAATGCTGCCGCAACCGAGTTTCCTGTAGCCCCATCTCTTCACACCGTCGTGCTCAGCTGCCAGCTCGGCATGGAGCTGGTACGACAAGGGAACCAAGCATGCAGGATAGGCCCACAGGGCCAGCAGACCGCCAGCCTTGCCCGAGGCGCCGGTCGCGAGAGACGAAGCGGCCTCGAGCAGCGTGATGGAGTGAAGAGCTGGATCAAACTTGGGGTGGCGGGTCAGGAAGTAGGCTGTTGTGCAACCGATGATGCCGCCGCCTGAACCAACACATGGTTAGCCTAGGACTGCGCCGTGACGCTGGCGTGTGCTCTGGCAAGGAAGCATGGGCTGTCGGTTTACCAATGATGACGATATTTCGCTTTCCATCCATGGTCTTTCTAACTCGGGAATCCATTCTGCGGCGAAAACGACGAGAATATGAAAGCTGATATGACTGGTGACCCGCTTGGTTCGACCGTTGAGCTGAACGTTTTACTGGATTTGGTTCATGCTCATCTTTGGTTGGTGGGAGTGACGCAGCGGGGCAATCTACAAGTGTGTACAGATAATACCTACATGTACCTACCTTAAGGTACTGCTCCGCTGAGCGGGACAAGCTCGCGACCTGTCAGCCACCTGATGGATTGGTACTCCGTATACAGACACAGCCTTACAACGTGCGCGCCGGGCTGGCTACTAGTAGTAATTACCCGTCTTTGCTATCCAGCAATACATTCGTTTCTTGAAACGTGCAGAAGAAGTTGGGCGCATATCTGTAGGTACTCATTCGCCGCGATCGCTCGCATGTACGTACAATCACAGGTGGCCTTGGCATGTCATTCTAGTGACCACTATCTGTAGTACTGGTAGTAGTAATGTGTTTTTGCTGAGCTGTAGGCAAATGCTGCAAGGCAAACCAGATTGGTCAATGACGATTTGATGCAAGTAGCGTTATCAAGTCCCTTACAAGTTACGCCTGTCCTTTTAGCACGTCACCCTTAATAATACTTGTACAAGCATCGGTAGGTAGCGGGCTACCCGCCTTAGTAATGCTCCGGGCCTCTAACAGTGCCGAGCCCACTGCCGAGGTAATAGCAGCAAACCATGAGCTGCTCCCCGTCTTGTCCTAAAGACTCGCATTCATCTTCCTGCACCAGCTCCCCCAAACATCCCCATGACGTCTGTTGTTGGCCGCCCACCTTACTTGCGTCTTACCCAGCGATCCATCCGCAGCAAAATCTGCACCTCGTCCGCGCTTCCAATTGCATCCGCTGTAGACATCAGCTCGCTCCATCAACCAAACAGGCGCCTTGAGAACGCCCCACGTCACGCAGTCTTCACACACTTGCAATCATACCGATCATTCGCTGCCATGGCTTCCGCCACCTCCTTTTACGACTTCAAACCGCTTGACAGTACGTGCAACGCCCCCGCCCTCGGATGAACCTAGACTTGATCATGTCGCTGAAATCTCTCTAGAGCGTGGGCAAGAGGTCCCTCTGTCCGACCACAAAGGCCAGGTCGTCCTCATCGTCAACACAGCTTCCAAGTGCGGGTTTACCCCCCAGTATGCCGGTCTCGAGTCGCTGTACAAATCGATCAAGGAGAAGCACCCTGACAACTTTGTCGTCCTTGGCTTCCCGTGCAATCAGTTTGGCGGCCAGGAACCTGGCAACGACGACGAGATCCAAAATTTCTGCCAAGTCAATTACGGCGTCTCGTTCCCCATAATGCAGAAAGTCGATGTCAACGGCGACAATGCAAGCCCTGTGTTCCAGTGGCTCAAGGAGGAGAAGCCAGGCGTCATGGGACTCAAGCGCGTCAAGTGGAACTTTGAGAAATTCCTGGTTGGCAAGGACGGGAAAGTCAAGGGTCGCTGGGCCAGCACGACGAAGCCAGAGACGCTCGAAAAGACGATCCTCGAAGAATTGGAGAAGTAGAAGTCTTGTTGCACGCCTGTGTCTCTGAGTGTTCAGAGCTATCTCTTGCCTTGGAAAAGGAAAAGCTTGCATCTATTGATGGATGTTTGTAGTTTGTCTGCTCATGTGTGATCATTAATCTTGAAACGTGAGTGGGATCCGCGTTATAATCAGTTATGAGGTAATTACACTCAAATTGATGTGAAGGCTGAATGCGACTGTTTGCTATCAATACCTCCGCTCACTACCTTTCCTTTCCTGGCTCTGCTGCAAGTTTGCTAGTACGGTAATCGAATGTACTCATTGGACTAGGAGAGGACCGCTTGGCATATATATCATCAGTCTCATCCACTTGCCGTTCAACAGACGATGATACAAAGGTTGGAACAAGAGACTGCGTAACCTATTTCTATCCGTAATTGAGAGGTGAGGTGTTATTATCATCTAATTTCAACACACTTGTACACTTGCCCATCCAAATAACATCCCCCCCCCCGCAGCTAAAATGCATTCATCTCGTAAGATTGCCAGAGAACTCTTCTCTTGGAAACAGATTTTTAATGCTCCAACGCCAAAATTTTCGCCAACCGAGAGTATTAAACCGCGGCTTCAAGTGTGAAAGCATAGCCATTGAGACGGGATATGAGTACAATGCAAATACAGAGCAGAAACAGAGAAGCTATTCAACGGAACGCCGCCTTCGGCTACTCACACATTCAAATACAAGACTTCAGCGCTCGAGCATGCCCTTTAAGGCTTGGTCTCGTCCTTCTTCTCGCCCTCGGGGGCCTGCTCGCCGGAAGCCTGCTCGCCCGATCCGGCCTCGTTTCGTGCCTTGTGCATCTTGTCGAACAGGTTCAGACTGGCCATCTGGAGCTCATCAGTCTTCTCCTTGATCTCGGTGGCGCTGGCAGTGCTCTCGCCGGATTGGCTCTTGGCAACGAATTCTCGAAGAGCCGTGATCTTCTCCTTGATGCCATCGGCCTCCGTCTTGTCGAGCTTGTCGGCGTATTCATTGAGAGCGCGCTCCGTGTCGTTCAGAACACTGTCAGCTCGGTTGGCAGCCTCGATGGCGGCCTTACGGTCCTTGTCGGCCTCGGCATACTTCTCAGAGTCCTCGACCATCTGCTGAATCTCGTTGTCCGAAAGACCAGAGCCAGAGGCGATAGTAATGGACTGGTCCTTGTTGGTCGACTTATCCTTGGCGTGAACGTGGACGATCGAATCCGCGTCGATGTCGAACGTAACCTCGATTTGAGGAACACCACGATGAGCCGGAGGGATGCCGACAAGTTGGAAGTTTCCAAGGAGCTTGTTGTCCCTCACAAGCTCACGCTCGCCCTGGTACACCTTGATCTCCACAGCGGTCTGGAAGTCAGCAGCAGTCGAGAAGACTTGCGACTTCTTCGTGGGGATCGTAGTGTTGCGGTTAATCAGGCGAGTAAACACGCCGCCCAGAGTCTCGATACCAAGAGAGAGTGGGGTGACATCGAGCAGTAGCAGATCCTTGACCTCGCCGGAGAGAACGGCGCCCTGAATGGCCGCACCAATCGCCACAGCCTCATCAGGGTTGACCGACTTGGCGGGGTCACGGCCAAAGATTCCCTTAACTGATTCGGCCACCTTGGGCATACGGGTCATGCCTCCAACAAGAATGACCTCCTGGATCTCCTTGGGTTGGAGGCCGGCGTCCTTCAAGGCCTTGCGCACAGGCTCGATTGTTCGTGTGATGAGAGGGTCGACCATCTTTTCCAGCTGGGCGCGGGTAAGCTTCATGTTGATGTGCTTAGGACCAGAGGCGTCGGCGGTGATGAAAGGTAGGTTGATGTCGGTCTGCAAAGACGATGACAGTTCAATCTTTGCCTTCTCAGCACCCTCACGAATTCGCTGAATAGCCATGCGATCCCCGGACAGGTCAATGCCAGATGTCTTCTTGAAGTCGGCAACCATGTGACGGACGAGATGAATGTCAAAATCCTCACCACCAAGGTGGGTGTCACCGTTGGTAGACTTGACCTCGAAGACGCCGTTTTGAATTTCCAGGATCGAGATATCGAAGGTACCCCCGCCAAGATCATAGACAGCAACGACTCGGTCCTCTGCCTTGTCGAGACCATAGGCCAGAGCAGCGGCAGTGGGCTCATTGACAACGCGAAGGACGTTCAGGCCAGCAATCTGACCGGCGTCCTTGGTGCTCTGTCTCTGAGCATCGTTGAAGTAGGCAGGGACGGTGACGACGGCGTTCTTGACAGGCTTGGAGAGATAGGCCTCGGCTGTTTCCTTCATCTTGTTGAGGACGAAGCCTCCAATTTGAGAGGGCGAGTACTTCTGATCACGAGCAGAGACCCAAGCGTCCCCATTGGTGTGTTGAACAATCTTGTAAGGCACCTCCTTAATATCACGCTGAACCTCTGGGTCGGTGAACTTGCGGCCTATTAAACGCTTGGTGGCGAACAGTGTGTTTTCTGGGTTGACCACAGCTTGGCGCTTGGCGGCCACACCTACGAGTCGCTCGCCGTCTTCGGCGAAGGCGACCACTGACGGGGTTGTGCGAGCTCCTAGAAAAGTGTGAGAAGAGATTCCATGGCGCGATATAGCAGGGTGACCAATGCATACCTTCAGAATTTTCTATAATGCGAGGAACCTTGCCCTCCATGAGAGCCACGGCGGAATTTGTTGTGCCCAAATCAATACCGATCACAGAGCCCTGCACCTTGGCTTCTCCATCCGCAGCGGCGGTAGACTCATAACGGGCGAATCTTGATGCCAGCGGCGCTCTAAAGAACGGAGTGCATCGCTGTGCGATGGGTGTGGCTCGGGGAAGCTGGTTGCAAATCTTTAGTGAGCAGACTGTATCCAAAAGCGCGACTCAGATTCAGGATTCTTACAGCTCGAGACAGGCGCGAAGCCAGCATCTTGTGACGGTACGAAAGGAGGTATGGAGTTTCAAAGAAAGAAGAAAAAAAGATACCGCGCTCTGAGATGGTATCAAAAGGAGGAGATCAAGTATGGCGTGGGAAATGCGATGGAAGTTCGAAAGACAATAGCCCAGGGGAGAGAAGGCGAATTTTTTCTAGGCGGGAAATATGGAGAGCCCCGAATCATAGAAGCTGGCGGAAGGGGAGAGTGCCTAGGCAAGGGTGTTGAACTCTATTCGGATTATCAATATCCCGCCATGGATGGGCAGGCCCATTTACGTACTTATACGGAGTAGTCTACAATCTTCTACGACCCGCGGCAGCAACATTGGACGACAACGCACTCGGAGATTGGAAATGGTTATACGGAGTAGAAGATCTTCGGAATTGCATTGACGAAAAAGCATGTCACTTCCATCATCTGGTATATATTTCGTCATTATTTTGGCAGACGCAGGCTTTAGCAATGTATTTGTAGATAGCCCCGGGACTCCCGACGACCACTTACATGTATTATGGCATTTGTCGGGTCCATTCAGTCACAATCAAGTATCACTACTTGGGCTATCAGTTGGTCGATTCTGCCCAGTCGAATGATGGGGGCTCAAATGAAAAAAGATTATTGGAGTTTTGAATTCATCTACAACGCGCAAGGCGTGCTGCAACGTTGGTGCTAGTCGTGTCATTTCTGCCCACTAGTAGTGCTACTACTCCGTACGTTACTCAAGTGGCATTTTGGCTTACCCTCATTCGGAGCCTACGGTCGAACCTTGAGCAAGAGCGGAAGTTGAGCGGGAACGGACACTGAGTGACAATTTTCGCTACGGGGTCCGGAGGCTGCCCAGTACCAACATGGTGGGTACTCCCAGGCCCGAGTACACAAGCGCCGACCGCCAGAGACACTCCTGGCCATCCTGCCATCGGCGCTATCGAGACGTCATCCTTTGCACACGGTCAACACCCGTCGAAGCGTAACAGTAGCCCGCTTCACTTCGCCTCACACAGCTACTCGACAACACTTTTGATTCGTACTGCCGATACCCTACAGGACGTGTGTCGTTGCCTCAACGCGCACTCGGACGCCATAGTGCTCGAGCCACAACTTCTCGATACGAGACGCTACCACAAGACGATCCTCGCCGGTGACCAATCGATTCTCCTCATTACGCAGGCGCCTCCGTCTGGGGCTCTTGGACTTGAAACAGTCGAGGCGCCCTCGCGGTCATCATTCCGTCCTGACAACCGCTGTCGAGCATTATCAGCACATCTCGTTGTTCGCCGGCCATTCGGTGGCCATACGAGTCTCCTGAACTTGCGCCAAATTGGAGAAGAGTTCCAATCGAGCTGATAGCAAGGGCCATCTGCCGATATGGCTCGTAGCGACGATGACTTGTACGCTTCTTCTTTCCTATCTGTCACACTTGGCCTTCTCCCTCCGTACCAAGGACGTCCATGATTACTGATAGGAGGCATGGCAGGTCTATTTCCACTCAGAGCATCGTCTCCACGAAGACGCACAAGCACTACCGAATCCCAGTACTTTCACAGTAAGACTTTGTCAGAATCTTTCTTTTTTAGCGTATAGCCCCTACTAATCACTCTTTTGATCCCACAGACATTGGCAGCTACGGTCCCTAATAGGTGCCGAGGGGCGGCACATCGTCTACTTTCCCGGCGGTCAGGGCAGCAACCATGTCCAACGACTGAACACCTCGACTACCGAACGCGAGACTATAAAACTATTGACATTCGCTCCCAGATGCCTTGTTGCCGAGAATGGCTGGCTTTGCTGTGGAAGTGAAACGGGGGACTTCGCAGCCATGAAGCTTCAAGACGCCCTCGAGATTAATAGACGGGTACCGTCCAGCCTGGGCACTGGGACCGACGCCAGAGGCGATCTCGGACTCGACGGCGCAAGTGAAAGCTCTGCTCTCGAGGTTCTCGCAGACGCTCGTCGAAGCGGCAAGAGCCTGATCGCTAGAAGTGTGAAATTCTCAGAACAACGGGTCAACTGCATCACACTTTGGTCTCCTCCGACACACTATCTGGCCCCAGCGGCGGCCTATACTGAATCTGTCGCTGTTCTTTCCAATAACGATTGTACCGTCACTCTCCTGAGTCTGAACGGATTTGATAAGGACGAAGACCTCAAGCCCCTGGAAGTCGTCGTATACCCTGACTTTGTCAATCGCGCCATCATTTCCCCTGATGGTACGATGCTCGTCGCCATCCTTGATGATCCTTACTTGTACATACATGAGCGTGTCAAAAAGTCGACCGCAAATATGCCATCATCTTCAGCGGACAACTCTGGCTACTGCTGGCATCAAGTGCAAAGAATACTGCTGAAGAGCCAGAGGAAAGACGACCGGTCCGACAATCGTGGTAGCTTTGCGGCATGCTTTTCTACATCAGGGGCTTACCTGGCGGTTGGAACACAACACGGTACCATCTCCATCTTCGACACATCCCTATTGCTCGACCCCCAAGCGGAAGCCCTTCTCACTACGTTCAAGTCTTCCCGCCCTGGCAGCGGGCCAGGCGCCATCCGAGACATGGCTTTTTGTCCTGGGCCGTTTGACTTGTTGGCCTGGACAGAGGACAGAGGCCATGTGGGGATCGCAGATGTACGAAGCAACTTTCTCATTCGTCAGATCGTCGACATCAATTGCGACGTCGATTTCAACCACATTGACGTTCTGGATCGCAACACGATTGATCCACGACTGATAGACAGCAGTGGCAATCGACGTAATGCCCGAAACTCTTCATCAGCCAATGCCGCGGGCCCGTCACTCGAAATCTCCGGAGAAGGATTCGAAACGCTGAACCGACCCTTCTCCGCGAACGAAACAGTCGTACTGGACGCCATACAAGACCAACGGCAGCGGCAGGAACAGCGACAGGAACAGCGACAAGAACAGACTGCGCAGAGAAATACCTGGGAAGCCATTCGTCAACCATTAGACCTGGCGCGTAGATACCTTCCCACAATGCCACCTGGTTCCGGCGAAAGCTCAACGCAACGAACTAGAGACAGCGGGACTCGTTCTACGGGCGGCCTGGCCGCCTACCGAGAGCAGTTGGATCGTGGGCAGCGAGCCCGCGGTGTGAGGCTGCAGCAAACGCAGCGGCGACAGAACCATGATTGGTCCCGACCCAGCGATGAGCCGAGAATACGAGAGAGAGAGTCAGACGCCTACTTTAGCCTTCTCCAGCTGTTAGCAGCGAGGCCCCAAGCCAATGCGGACGGATCTGATTCCGCCGAGAACTCGGCTTTGGCTCCTTTGGTCAACCATATGATGAGTCGATGGGAAGAAAACGCTATGCGCGGACCTCTAAATAACGACAGCGGTGTCTTCGACGTGCAGCCTGAACCAGACAACACGGCCGGCCTTGCTTGGGCCGACGATGGACGAACTTTGTAAGTTGCTCCCCTGGACCCGCATTTCATCGAAAAGCGTGAATGATTATTCTGACTCTATTCGACAGGTTTGTTGGTGCAGAAAATGGCATATACGAGCTTCATATCAATGTTCAAGGCAGGAAGCTATGCCCAAGCATCACCATGAGCTGAACTGCTGGCCGCGAGATCGTCCTAGCTCTCAGGGTCGATAGGAGCGCATTGACCCCGCCTATGTTTTACACGCAACGAAGCTGTTGCCGAATAATGTAACCTCTGTCAAAAGATACGACGTAACGTTTTTGTCACATGGGATTACGGCTAGGAGCCGTCTGTGCGGATGGCGTCGGGGTGTTTCTTCTATGTCCAAATTAGGCGCCTCATCCATGTTGAGCTTTTCCCTCCATGTATTAGGAAATGGATATATTCAGCAATGGATACCTCGGATTAATTGATTTTCAGACGGGGGACACGGCGTCTCCCATTTTAATGATGGCTAGGCGCCTTTTCTTACTTTATACTCTTTACTTTCTTGATGAAGAACGATTCCGCTGGCCGTAAGGGGTCTCGCTTTCTGGACGAACAGGCATCAGAATCTCAGGACTTAACATTCTCCATGCTCATGAAGCCTGATGTTGGTTGACAAGTTTTTTCCGCATCACCTCGCCCGCTTTACTTCCCCCTTTCTTATCGTCTCACCCAATATAGACCCATCATCAAAGACTACCGACTCAGGCTCCCGTATTGCAGTCTCTCCACCTCCTCCGCGATAGCCAAACAACTCGTCAATCCCGGGCTCTCAATCCCGAGCAGATTCACCCATCCCTCGTAGCCATCTTCGTTCCGGATCACGAAATCCTGAAACCCCTTCCCCACGGCAGCACCCACGGGGCTCAACTTGGGCCGTATGCCAGCGTAATCGGGCGCGAGACACCCAGCGTCCAAGCTCGGCAGGTACTTGCGAATTTTCGCCACGGCTTGGGGCAATCTTGCTTCCGCGCGCACGGTCAGATCGCTCGCATCGTCGACCCATTCCACATCCGGGCCGAAGCGGATCCGGCCCGCGAGATCCAGCGTGAGATGTGTGCCGAGGCCGCCGGCGCCAGGCGACGGCGCTGGGTAGATGAGACGGGTGATGCGCTCGGGGCCGGTGTAAGAGAAATAGTTGCCCTTGGCGAAGAAGAGAGATTTCCGCTGAGAGGCCGGGACGATCATGTTGTGGATCGTGACGGCGCCGAGGCCCGCGGCGTTGACGATGGTCTCTGCCGTGATGGTGGAACGGGACGGAGTTGCGTCCTTGGATTCGATGTCTACTTCCCAACCTGCGCTGCCTGCGAGTGAGGTTGGATGATGTGGCCTCGGTCTGATCCCCTTGACGGCTGATCGGAGCGCCAGTATGCCACCCTGATCTTCCATCAGGCCCAGCAGGCACAACATCAACGCATGGGCATCCACGATACCCGTCTCAGGACTCTCCAAGGCGCCCTCCAAAGCCGCAACACCCTCCCCATTCTCCTTCACCTCCGTCTTGTCAACCCACCTCGTCGGCACGTCCAGCTTGTCCGTGCAGAGCTTCCTGATCTTCTCCAACGCATATCTCTGTTCCGGAGTCTGAGCGACGATCCATTTTCCCACCCGACGATGGGGCACACCCCAGCGCTCACAGAAAGCATAGAGTTGCCGCCTCCCTGCCACGCACAGCCGAGCCTTGAGCGTGTCGGCGCCGTAGTATAGCCCTGCATGAATGACCTCGCTGTTGCGCGACGAAGTTTCGCTGCCGATGCTGGCATGGCGCTCGAGTAAGAGTGTCGTGGTGCCGGGGCGCAGAGAGAGCTGGCGCGCAATGGCCAAGCCGACAACGCCCGCGCCGATGACCTGGACGGGGTGGGAGTCAGAAATCGGGACAAAACCAGAGCCCCGTCTTGTATAGTTCTCCAGAGAAAGCCTTGGTGTCAAGGACTGGGATTATCACCAACCACATGAGTGAAATCGGCTCTGGTAGCAGACGACGCGGTGCTAAAGCGCCGCCTCAAAGCCAGCCACCACGGCAAACGAGCCGCCGGGCCTCTGGACAACATTGTGTCGACGGAGGGAGAGACACCTCAAGGCTCAACAAGTTGATACGAAAAGGCGGAAAGCCCCCTTCCCTTCCCGTCGCAGTCGGCGCGGGCCCAGCGCGAGTTGAACGTGAAGTGACATGCGTGAGGATGGAGTCTTCATTCAGTGCGACGCCGCAGGTAATGAATGACATCAGCACTCCGTATTTCGGAGTTGGGCATTTCCATGTGCATCGATACGTGCAGCCCAAATTATTGTTACCTTCACGGCCGAGAATCACATTTTCTCAATTGTCCTAGGTTCAGTCTTCTCGTTTTGATCCATTGCATGTGGATGGAACAAGTCAGGCCTGCTTTCGGGTTCACTTTAGTCGAAACTTTATCTTCCTTTTTTTTTTTTGGGATTGATATATAACAATTGCATGATTTCTGGGTCTCCCAACCAAGCCTCGTCTTTCAGCTAGACTCTAGCACGGGTTACAGGATCCTACTAGAAAGACATCATAGCCCATGCATTTCCTCCTCCAAGTGCGGCATTCCCTATGACGGCCACGTGTCCTCTGCCTCGGATACCTAAACTTCCGGTTTCTAAAGCTTTCGTTTCACACCTCTGCTATTCTGGCCGGCCACAGGCACTTGATCTTCGAGATATTGACTGAGTCGGTTAAGCATTTCGGGCTGCGGGCTCGGGACTTTCCTCTGCCGTTGTAGAGGACTGGGTAAGCTGAGACGAGATGGGTGGTTCTGTTCCGGCTGTCGGATTGGTCGATACTTCGACGACTTGCTTCTCTGCATAGTCACATGAGCACAAAGGTCGAGTATACCTCGATACCTGACTTTCGGAAGGCGATAGCTTACCGAGCTCTCGGATGCGGTGACGGAGCATTTGGTTCTCGCGAACCAACATCTGAGTTTCTGCCTGGTAGAATGCGCTTTCGTCGCGGGCCCCGAGGACCCATTCTCCGCTTTCGGCGCTAATAGACGTCGCTCGTAATCTCGGTGATGCGCCTCGGCTGGGTGTTCTAGAACGACGATGCATCTCTGCGCGTGCCATCTCCATAGATCCTCGCGGGAATACAGCCGGGCGAGTGTATGAACCCACGGGTCCATGTCCCGTTACTGCAGCATGGGGTTGAGAGGCACCATGAGCCGATCTCGTAGCATTGTCCGACCCGGCGCTATCGTCGCCGTGAGCGTCTTGACTTTGGTTCGGCCGCGAGGCCTGGAGTCGCTGAAGTTCTAACTGCTGCTGCCGAATCATATGGAGCAGCCGATTCTCGCGCCCAGTCAGTCCTTGGTGCTGCTTTTCTTGCTATGTACCATGCTGACTCACTACTTGTCCTTCTTGCTCGGCCTCGAGTTCTTGATGCAATTCTCCGAGGCTGGGTGCTCGGTGATGGTGGGATGCCCCCATCAACGGGGAGTCGTATGTCGATTGAGGGCTCACTCGAACGTTGCCAGGCTGCTCGCTAGCCATCTCGCCAGGGGCTGGAAGACTAGGATCGTTGAATTGCAGGTTCATGAGAACAGCAGATCGTCTTCGCCCGGCAGTTGGTGACGTTGCGTTTCGCGCTAGCGAGCTTGTGGATGATTCTGCCATAGTATTTAGTCGGACCGCTGGTATGATTTGCAGGAGACAAAGGGGCACGTACTTCGAGACGGCTCTCGCTGCAAGCCGGCATTCATGGTCGCTGCCGCCTGTAGCGAAACAGATGCGGATCGTGGCGAAGCAGTCGGCGACTCTGCACGGGCAAGCGGGGCGATGTCTCCGTTTGTCGCCATGACTATGATAACGTCCGAGGAGCTTGTACAGTTTCTGGCTCCGGCGAAACGGTTGAAAAAGTCTGAAGACTAAATGATAACTAGCACTGCTCTCTGCGCTAGGGTTTCTGTGTGACAATACTGTGACCAGAAATGCAGGTAAGAGCTGGGGGCGAGCCGTGTCACCTTGCGGTTACCGCAAGAGAATGGCGGAAAGATGTCCGGAGTACGTTTGAAAGAGGTCGGAACGATCAAGGTTGCTGTTCAGAGGCGTGGAGAAGCAAGTTGAGCAAATCCATGGTGTTGATTATTATAGGGTCGCTCGATGTAAACTATGAAGCTTCAACCGCGACGGGAGGACAACAAGAATGGCGGGAAGGTTCGGATGGTCCGCAATGCGTCAACGGGTTATTACGTAGGTGGTTGGTGGTTAGGTGCCATGGGTGCCATGGGTGCCTTGGGCGCTGAGGGATGGGGCAACCGCCGAGCACGAAGCTCTTCTCTCCTGACAGTGGGCCCACTTGCCGTCATACGAGAGCGTCGCAAGAATCTCGGCTAGCCAACTTACCCTACACACGCCTTATTGGTTCTCGTACAAGCGAATGGCACGCAATAGTTGCAATACATTATCGTTGGCATGACCTCATTACTGCATCATCGTTTCACAAAGGAGACCATCGAAACAACCACTCCGTTTCGTCGCATGGCGCAGACTTGGAACGCTGAGGTTGATCGACACTTGGGTTTGTTACGGAAACGTTTCAGCCCTAGGGCTGGAATCAATTTACATAGTGCAACATGAACGTCACCAGTAGCACTGGTAAATGAAAGAACAATGACATCGTGGACGCAATGCTGTAGAAAACAACCGACTTCTAAATAAGCCACGGAAAAAGAGAGGCACGCAAGAAAAATAGTAGGGCGCAATCTCTCATCTTATTTCGAGGACCATTTCGCATCGATATCTTCACCTACGTGGCCCGAAATGGAGCGACACCCTGTAAACCATACCTACGTGACTTTTTTACTCGGCGAACTAAGAACCCAACGTCACAAAATTAGCACGACGAAGCAAAGAAATTACGAGTCACCGGTACCCCTACTGAGTTATATACGTGTACATACATACAGTGCTCTCGGCAGCAAAAGAGGCTACGTGGGACAATGTTATATGTACACGGAACACAGGTCCGGTTGTCTCAAACCAAGACACAAACCCATTGTTCCTCTCTTCTTCACTTCTTTCCGATTTCCTTCTGAGCATCCAGCGCTACTGCAGGAACATGATGTATGTGTCGTATTAATTTACGTAGCATTTTGAGCCACTATTAGACCGACGGCGACATGCAAAGGCTGAACATACATATCTACCGTTTGCATGTAGGCTGGACAAGTACGTATGTACATCCGATGCGAAGGAAGACAGGGGATATGCTGCCGAATGTAACGCTACTACATGAAATAAACACCGCAAGACGGCAATAGTGTGCAGGACAATGAAAGCTCGTTCCCCAAATTGCGGAGGAGCATCAATGGGCTGTGAGGCTGACAGTCACTCGAACCAGCATATATTACATTGAAAGGCACCTTGCAAGGTACGGACATTTGCTCCATTAGCATAATGAACTGCAGAAGGCGAAAAGAGGATACCAAAACAAAGCCGCCGGAAAGCACGATGAAGGAGCGGTATACGTTCATTTTCTGGTTTTCGAATAAATGTAGAGCGGATGATTTGGAGATTAGAGATATGAGGAGCTCGTCGAGTCGGAAGCTTATAATGGTTCAGACTTGAGCCGATACTGTTGATGTAACAAGGCACACTCAATGATTGAACTCATTCTCCGTCAATGCATATGTACTTGTACATGTAACAGCATCAGGAGGCCATGTCCCTGTAACATGGCTGGATGACAGGTGGCTTAAATGGGAATCAGGGGACGTATTGAATGACATGTATTCTTGTACATACAAGTACGGAGCACTTTTCGTGGACTAATGGGGACGGTTTTGCTTGTGATAATAAACAGTTGACAAAGTTGACCCGGGGGAACAGGGCCTACCGACCCGGACTGCCGGGAGCACCGTCGGAACAGGGGTCAACGGTACACGGTGGAGATGTTGTCTCTTGTGAAAACATCCAAGGGGGCTGGGGGACGTCGGGGGGAGAAGATTTACAAGTATGTAAGTACCAGTATGAACCGTACGTTTACTTGTATCAAGGCTGAACATTCTCTCGCCAATTACTAGTAGTCCATGAACGTGCGAACAAAACGTGGGAGCACGAGGCCGAAACCAAGCAAACAATCAGGATGACCCACGGGGCAGGTAGTCATATCCCCTCTGCAATGCTAAGGCTACACGTCGGTCACTATCAGGGATAAGGGCTAATCAAACCACGTTGCTTGGGAGTACTTCTATGGACACCTAATTTATACTATGCTAGAAGTCCCAGCAAGCATATGCGATACATGAAGCTACATTGCAAGTCTAGCATCTCCACCGACTTTACAAGTCGCGAGAGGTATCCAGGCTTTGAACGGGGGTAGTGTGGGGATACTACAAAAATGTAGCCTTAGCACTGCAGAGGGGATACGTTAAGTCACCGATGTGTTGGCACTTGGGTTGGTCTTCTTCCTTTGACATTCTGGGCTATTGATCGTCACGGCAAGTTTTCTCATGTCACCAGGGCTCCCTCGGTGGTTTGGCTGCCGGGGCCGACGGCCGGGCGAAGGGGAAAGTTTCCGGGCGTCCAGGGTCACATTTGGCATCTACATACATGTATGTACATATGTACATACTTGTAGATATGTACATGCAGTGCGGCTGCTGGTATAAGTCAATGTCTCACGAGAAAAGCAATAATGGCTTTGCTAACCTTGCCATTCCCATGTTTGCCATGCATGGAATAGCTAGTGACCAAGCGCAAGATTCGCACGATCCCGGTAGTTGTGCTACTAGTCAGCAAGACATGATGGACGTTGCACGTTATGAAGTCTCTGTCGGTCTCGAAGGCCACATTGAGATTTTGAAACAGGCCACAGAGAAGCCAAGGTGGCTCTAACGGCACATTTCGGTTGACGACTCAACAGCCACGCCGAACGGAGGTAGACTGCGACAACGAGGTGACGTGGTCGAGAAGGGCAAGGAGCGCTTTTCACACGCACTTGAAACATGATGACGGTCTGGCAATCGCTAGCCCGCCAAGCTGGCTGGCCACATCCACTGTATGTAATGTACTTGGTATATGTATGGACAATTGTGCATATTTGTATGTATTACGCACTGGACTACTCCGTACAAGGGCAACGGCCATGCGGGACAGCGGAGCGAGAGAGCCATCAGGAGAAGGAAGACAGACGCCACCGACACAACCGGCGCCCCACTAGCGCAGCCCCGGCAGGTGGCTCAGTGATAGGACTGTCCTGACTGCCTCCTATTGGCGTCGAATCCCTGACTGGACGCACGAGCTGGAGTGCTACTGCAGGCACGAGAGCGGGATCCTACGTACCTGCGTGCCTGCGTGCTGCTTCGTCGAATAGTATGTAGGGTTGCAGTGTATTGTATGTGTGCATGTACCGACGAGCTGGAGAGCCCAGGCTCGCCCAGGCTGCATTACTTAGTAAGTGACATACATCCTTCCAGGCACCGGCTCACTCATCCCCACTCCCCTAGTGCTGCCTGCAGCACCAGGCACTGGCACGACCAGCTACCTTATGTACAAGCAGCGACGGCTCCGCATCGCTCGGGGTACCTGGGGAACTGACGGGCCGCCACCGTCATACGGAGTACTCCGTGTGTATCAGTTGCCAGACTTAACAGGTCTCACTCAAACGCTACTTACATACATACAGATACTACCTCCTCCTAGTTGGACCCGGTTCTGAGAAGTGATCGACTCATGACTGTCGCAGGTGTCTAGGATATCGCTGGCATTGTTTTGTCTCGCTTGCTTGGCGTGTTTTTCTCTTTTGCCGGATTTTGCCACGGCGCACCGTCTCGCTTGTGGAACAAACCTGCCTCAAGCATCCGCGATCCCATTCCTTGCGCCTTCTATTTTGGATTCCTTCCACGAACCCCTCATCAGTACATGCGACGACCGCAACCGCCATTCCTAGACTTCTTCGTGCCACCGTCGCCTCCTACGAACGATTGCGAAGTCCGGACCAAGAGTTCGATCTCTGTCCGGAATCATCGGTATTGAGTGACACCGGAATCATCCGAGATCGTTGTACTCGTTGCGACATTCGGCTTTCTGTGCGACGCCAGCCTCGGATGCGCCTCAATGCGACTTGAACGCTAGGCCACGAATCTCGCAATTGATCCAATCCGCTCAGCGCGGATTGAACTCTGTCCTCGAGTTCGCCATCGCCTCATCGGCGTGAACGATACTCAGGGAGGTTCAATGGCCTTGTACCATCCGCCGGACGACTCGAGGTCGGCCATAGGCGGCTCTAGGAGATCACGGGTGCCCAACATCGATTATGCAGCTGAGCTCGAACATCGTATGCCACTGCGGCAGGAAAAACTGGTCCACAGGGAGTCGAGATTAGGCCTTCGAAACATGTTCGGCCGTGCCAGATCTGCGAGACCCGATTCAGAAGCGGTAACCTTCACTAGCCCATCGATGTCCTCGTTAAACATCCGGGAGTCCCGGATCGGGCCAAATGAATGGGCTCAAGGTTCTCAAGTCGATTTGTACTCCGCCGACTCCCCTGGTTGGGAACTTGCAACCATTCGGCCGTACGAGACGGATTATTCAAGTAGAGACCCGTCTCCAGAAAAGGGTATTGCTCCAAAAAGAGAGGCTACCGTGAGATTAGAGAAGCAGGGGAGGGACAAACTACACGATTCCTTCGCTCCTCCCTTATTCAAAGCATATCCTCAAACTGTGCGATATGCCACACTACCCGCCACTACAATAAGTGCTGAGCTCATCCTGCGTCTCAGTGGGAAGAGGAGCCTGAGTGGTATCGAGGACCAGACCGTGTTGCCGCTTGGCGAGATTCCAGCTTTGACTGCGGACAGAATTGCGGACAGACAGAAGAAGAGAAAGCCTCGAAGACATGCCGATGTCACAGCGCAGAATTTGGAATGGACCACCAAGATATACGTCCTCACGACCTCCGGAATTCTATTACAGTATGCGGGCGAGGGCCAGTTTGACCGCCTGCCCGAGAAGATTTTACATCTCGGTCCATCTTCAGCGGCGTTCGCGACCGATGCGATCCCAGGACGACCCTGGGTCGTCCAAGTCTCAACCGTAACTGATGCGGACACCGCCATAAGTCCGGAAAACCGCTCAATCTTTACTAAATGGTCTTTTCGGTTGGCAGAAAGGCGGAGAGTCTCCAACTTACTCCTCGTGCTCGAAAGTGGCAAAGATATGGAGGGCTGGATCGCCGCGCTGCGTACTGAGATCGAGAGGCTAGGCGGCAAGAAGAAACAGTCCGAAATGGGGAGCCCTAGATCTCGGGAGGAAACGTCACGCCTGAAGGAGAGACCCAGCCAGCGCACCATCATCATCGGGGATCCCCCAGTGTTTACAGCCGCCAAGTCACAGAACTCTACAACGTTTCATAAGAACCACATCCGGAGCGATAGCGACATGACCCGATCGTCAGGCTCCGATGCGGTCAGCGAGCAGTTGATTGATGACGTCTCGACGACAAACAGCATCCTCTCACAAGATGAGTGTCAGCTGAATAACCTGCGTGATAGCTCAAATCGATTTTCGTATATATCTTTCGGCCAGAGAACCATTGTTACCTCGACAGCATCTTCGTCCAACGGCTCTCCAACTTGCGACAGCTTCATGGATCCGCAGACAGCGAGGGACTCGCAAGATGCAGAAGCGCCCCCCGCCGAACTCAGGCAGAGGCTGAAGGCACATGAGATGGCCCAAACGAAAGAATCGATACCACATCATTCTCCAGATAAGAGCTACATTCTACGGGGGACTGGAGCCACTCCTCGTCGCCCTGCGGCTGCTCAAGAACCGCTGGTGCACAAGGTCATATGTCCCCCGACCAGACGCCCAACACCTAATTTCAGCGTTCCAAGATCATCGGCTCGTTGCTATTCGCCTCCCAAAGGACCAGTGGCCAACGAAATCAACTTTTCACTCCGCGAGCCTCGGGGCTCCACCAAGCAGCCAGTGGCTAAGGCGTGGAGGCCCTCTCCGTCAACATCCTCCTCGCAGCCGATGGTCACATCCCAGGACCGACGATGCACCACAGGCTCCATACCGAAGCAGTTCAAGAGCAACCACGCCCGCCGACCGTCGTCGCCCACCAGCAGGCCGTCTCCAGCTCATGCAGGGATGCTTGCGATCGCAAGGGAGCGAACTCGACGAAGTGGTGACAATGTTCCTTCACAGCCATTTGGCGCGATGCCCGAACCCGTAACAAGCCAAGGAGCTTGTCATTACGACACCAATTTGAGAAGCTTGGCTGGATATCCTAGAAACGATGGATCAACTCGTGGGGTCCAAAACGAAGTGTTGACGGCCGAGCCGACATTGCCCAACATATCTCTACTTGCAGCGCCTCCCTTGAGCGAGCCTGGGTCTGTAAGAAACAAGTCACAAGGTGTGAGCGATATCTCAAGAAGTCGATTCGCCCATGCATCGCCTGGGCTTTCGAACCTGTGCAGTGATGGCTCGGCACGGCCCAGTCGGCTCCGGCATGCGCGGAGCGGCTCACTGTCTCAAACAACAAGCCATTCGTTGGCCGAACCGGGTTTGCCACCCATGCCCAGCGACAGTTGGTCGAGCCGATTTGCGTTGGGGGCGGACGAAGGTAAAAAGAGGACGCTTCACAATCGACGAAGCATGCCGCTTTTGATGTTGAAGGGCCCACCAGCCGCGCCGCCGCCCACGAGGGCTCTGCCGCCCATACCGCAAAAAGTTCCAGTGGACGCGTGAATAGGATCTTTCTAGACCTTCACGACATCAGACATGAGCATTGTGATTTGTCAATAACGGCCTTGCTCTTCCGGTCTTCTATGGCTAGACTCTGAATTTTTGCTCCGGCGTGTACATGACTGCTCATGAAGTTTATTTCTTTTTCCTTTCTATGATATACCTCTCTCTTCTTCTCTCTGTTTCTCTCTTTGTCTCTCGCTCACGCACACACACACACACACATTCTCTGTCACACTGGCGCACCTCATGTCAAGCGGGTTTATGATAGAATGTATGCGAAATGGCCTTGATGTTAGTGCCGGTGTTGTATTTTGAATGTGACATATGCGTTCGTTTGTACGCGGTCATGAGGTATGCTCGAAGGCGTTGCATTCTTGGGGGTCGGCGTTGCTCATGTGCAGAGCCACCACGACGGCAATTTATGCCCAGGTCTTAGTTTTCTTGAAATTCGACACATCAAACGCATGTATTTTATGTACGAATGACAGGCTGTGATGAACGAGAACGTTGAAAAAGGAACTCCATGCCCAATGCTACCATAATACATACTGTTCTAAATAGGTGTGGAGGGCTTGCATGAAAGACGGAGAAAGGGCGTTTCCTATTCAGGCAATTTCTCGACGGGGCCCGTAATTACAAGCACAGAGGCGAACCAGTCACGGGGGGGCACCGGGGAGGAGACATGGCAGGGTACGAATGGCCCGTACGTGCAAGTCTTACTAAGGTGCTAAGTTGCGAACGGCATTGTCGTGCATCGCCGATGACCAGGTATGATTACTTGCCCGTTCCGTTGGTCATCATACCGACAAATCCCATGCTGGGCCGTCGAGAAATGCCATGACCGTTTCAGCTCCGGGGTCGGGAATGGAGAGTCGATGACGATCTATCGCAAAGGTTGCCATCCACCAAAGTCGCTGAATGACAGGTACGAAATTGAAATGGGAAAACCGCAAAACCCGCTAATTATAGACCGATCGATCGCTTGGGCCTTCCCCCTCCAGGGGACTTTCCGGGGGGGCTTGGCTGGGGGCCCTCAGACTGGAATGGGAAGGCGGGTGGAAGCGACTGCTAGCCAGTGCTAGCCAGTGCTAGGAGAGGCAGGTCCGCAACCTGGACGGTGTGATGGCGTGAAGAAGGGAGGGAGGGAGCTCTGGGAATGGACGGCCGAAAATTGACCAACTCTTCATGACCAACGGCATGGTCTAGTCCTGGACACTCTCCCAAGGGGAGCGCCGACAGGCAGGCCTCCGGGCTATAAAAGGACCTAGAGAGAATGGCGATGCTCATGTCATTTCGTTCGCTCACTTCCCTGTCTCTCAGCTGCCTCTTAGTGAACACGAAGCTTCCTGGTCTCTGGGAAGCCTCTCTTGCCTGCATCATCAGTTCAGAAAAGTTGGCGCGGTGAACCAAAACCCAAAAACAACCGAGCTCCAAGATAATACTATATTGTGCCGCAATGGCCTCCAAGAACATGGTGCTCCTGCATCTGCTCTGTCTGGCCGGGCTGGCGGCGGCCAAGTGCGCCACGAGCCTGACACCCAAGTCGACCCCGTTGACGACGGCAGGGGTCAACTTCAAAGTCATGGCCAACGACCTGGCAGGACCTCGCGGCTTGGTGAGTGATTCGGCAGGAAACCTGTTGGTGGTGGAAGGGGGCAGGGGCATCCGACGCATCGTCATCGACAACGGTTCAGGCTTGGACTTGTGCGTCAATGCGAGCACCCAGCTCGTTGCGAACCCCAGCGTGAGTCTATCTCTACCCGAAACCCCGTGCTCGTTTTGTCTCCAAGATGGTGGTCCGCTGACATTGACGTCCGGACAGCTTAACCACGGCATCGCCTTGTCCAAGGATGGCAAGACGCTCTTTGCCTCGTCGTCGACGGATGTGTACGCCTACACGTATGATGCCGTCAAGGGAAAGGTTGGACTCGCCAAGAACATCATCACGGGCATGTCCCAGACCGGCCACTCGACACGAACACTCCTGGTGCCCAGTCTCAACCCCAACTTGCTCCTGGTCTCGCGCGGCTCTAACGCGAATATCGACACGGGCACGACCAACATCACGTCGGCCCGGAGCCAGATCCGCATCTTCACCATTGATGCGTTGCTCAAGCGCCCTCAGGCCGTGCAGTACTCGAGCGGAAACGTGCTTGGATGGGGGCTTCGGAACAGCGTTGGCGTGGGCGAGGACCCCAAGACGGGGAATATCGTACGTTTCTCCTCCTGAGGGAAGGACTTCTTGGTTGTCTTGAAAAGACAAGAAAACTGACACCCTTCTTCTGTTACGTCCAGTGGTCCGTGGAAAACTCCATCGACGACATGACGCGAAACGGGACAGACATTCACAACTCCAACCCGGGCGAGGAGCTTAACTTTCACGGAAACCCCACCGACACGGACAGCGACTACTACGGCCAGAACTACGGCTATCCAGCCTGCGTCACCATCTATGACCCTACCGTCGTCAAAAACTACCCCGGAGGAGCCAAAACGGGCATGCCCTTTGTGGGCGATCAGATGCCCAGCAATTACACGGATGACTGGTGCCAGACCCAGACGGTGGCGCCTCGCATTACCTTTGGATCGCACCTTGCGCCGCTCGATATCAAGTTCAGCCAGGACAGCAGCCAGGCCTTTATCACCTTTCACGGAAGCTGGTACGTTTTTTTTGTCTTACTCACCATGACGGACAACGAAAGGACTCGTCTTTGCTAACACCAGGGGCCAACAGGGACCGCCAGCCGCCCAATGGCTACCGCCTCAGCCGCGTCCCCTTCGCCAACGGGTACCCTACGGTGCCTTCGAACAGCGCGAGTGCCGAGATCAAGGTCATGTGGAACTCCAACACGGCGCAGTGTCCGTCAGGTTGCTTCCGTCCGGTTGGTCTGGCGTGGCACAAGGATCAGAAGAGGCTGTTCCTCACGAGCGACTACACGGGCGAGCTGTACCTTGTGACGGGTGCGAACGTCGTTGGAACCTCTTGGGCCAGTAGGATGAGAGTTTCTAGGCGTTGACGATATGGGACGAGAGGAAAAGTATTCATGCTGGTCCTGTACGAATTGTTTCAAAAAAAAAGGAAAGGAAAATACACGATCTGAAAAAGTTGATTATGCATGCAATCAGTAATACTACATACATGTAGTAGTAGGTAGTGATCATACAAGGTATTACTGCCAACACGTGAGGAAGCCATCATGCTTGTACGGTACAAAGTACGTGAAGGAGCACGACTCGCTCCCTGGCTGCGGCAGCATGCATGTCGCTCCTTCCCCGCCACGCGCTTCGTCCCGAGAATAGCACAAGACGTCAGTGCTCGTCACAACCTCCCTGTAAGCAACCTACATAAAGGAAGACGATAGAGCACGGCCAAATCCTTTCTGCAAGAAGCTACCAACATGATCATTCCACCTTGACAATCTCCTCCTCTGGCCAAGAAACCTGCGCCATTCTTTCTCCCACTATTCTGCTTGGTGCCCAGCGCAGCAAAACAGCAGGTGGGTGGCTACTATGCCCGCCCTCACAGCGCGCCAAGACTTCATCCCTCCGACGACGACGACCACGCCCGGCAGCATCGCCTTCACCCCGATCCCCGCCACCTACCACGCGCTCGACTCCTCCCTTCCGCCGGGGGCTATCGTCGGCATCGTCCTCGGCTCCATCGCCGGCTTTCTGCTGCTGCTGTTCCTCGTCTATTCTGCGTGCGGGTTCGGTCCCGTCGCCGCCAGTTCGGAATCACCGCCGTCGTCGCCGCGGAAACGACATCGACGGCGCGAGGTATACGAGGTGCATACTACGAGGGAAATCGGGGTCGAGCCATCGCCGCAGCAGCAGCCGGACGTTATTGTCGTGGAAGAGCATTCGTCGCCCTCGCGGCGGAGGAGGAGCGACGGTGGCGAGCGGCGCTTTTCCAGTGTGGAGAGGACTTCGGTGCGGAGGGAGAGGAGGTATACTGGGCCGTCTTCATGATGTGGTGACTGAGCGAGCTATGTTGTAATACATGACATATAAGGATGAAGAAGATGTGTGCATGCGCTGGTAACATGGAAACGAGTGGTTTTACGCGACTTGGAATGTGTGAAACTTGTTAAACATTTGTTCTGGAGGCCATGTCTGTCCGCAAGTTGATCAATAGTCGTCGAGCTCCTGATACCTTCAGACATCCTTTAACATCTCTACCAGACATCAGACAAGCTAACCCCTACCCGTCTTTACCGATGTGCAGAGAGAAGGGGAGATGCGAGGTTTCTTGATATCACTTCACAGGCCCCCATCGTCGTCGAGAACGTGACTGTCGTTGTCATTGGAGCCACTCTGCTGCGCACCGCCGAAAAAGAACTTGTCAAACGGATTCATGTGCTGTCCTTCGCCGTAGTCGACCATGTCCCAACTCATGCCGAATCCTACATCCAGCGGTGAGTCATTGACGTCATGGCCGTCGCTATTCGACCCGGCCCCCAAGTCTTGTAGGAAGGCCATGGTCTGCGCGTTCGGGCAGTCTATGGGACTACGCAGTCCAAGCTGTTGCTCCGAAGGGTGATTGTCTGTTATCGTCCATTGGGTCATCGAAGGCGTATGAAGATGGGCAAGTTCTGTAGCTGGGGGTGAGACTTCGTTTAGCTTTTGTAAGTTATCAGCTTGACTGTTCGACACCACTGGTGGTGCTTGCTCTGGACATGCCACTCCTTGGTTATTTATCAACTTGCTAGATGACTGACAGTGACAGGCGGACAAAGCGGTCATCGACGGCTGTTCAAGCGCGTCCGAGAAAGTCAGGTCTGTTTGTAAAGGTACGCGTCCTGCGTTATTCTGTTGACGGGTGCAATTCTCCGACATGGACGCATCTGTCGTCCAACATACGTGCCTTGATCCCTTCTTCCGCTGACTGGCTTGTTGTGCCGACATACCGAACCCGCCTCTTGAGCTAACCATCTTTATGGTCGCCTTGGCTGTTCGATCAAAAGCCTCTCGGCAGGTCTCGGCAGGCGGACACTTGTCTATCATATCTGTAAAGACCGACTTGGCCGCCAACACAGTGAAGTCGACATCATCCATGGTCTTTGTGGACGTCAGTAAGGGGGCTCACCATGATGCTCTATCGACAAGACCGAACACATACCAGGCGGCTGCGTACGAGACAAGAATGCCAGATGGCGTACAGAAAAGAAATGCCGGCCGTGAAGAGATGGTGTGTCGACAGGTATGTGTAGCTGACGAGGCCGCTGAGATGAAGCTGCCGGTATATTCGCAGTATCCTACGGCCAGCCTCGGCAATTTTGAGATAGATGTGCTCCTTGTCCTCTCCGAGTTCTGCGGTAAACCCTGCCGGGCAGCTCACCTCGTGCGACGTGTCATATTCTCCCTCGAATATGGCTGGAACACTGAGGCTCTGCCTGTAGAGTAACATGATGGCTTGCCAGTAGTTCAATTCCAAGAACTCTGTGGCAAAGGCAACTCCCGTCTCTGCTCGAGTCGGGGCCGACATCTTCCACTGATACAGCCGAGCGTCAATATCCTCTCGCCACGATCCGAAACAGTCGAAGCGCGCGAGGAAAGGAGAGTGAAGACTAGAGCGCATTTCGTGATACGGTTTGTCATGACTGCCGCGTGCTGCTCTCGCAAGCTGTGCCTGGTTATACAGCTGGACTTGGAGTATCTCAGACTGCAGCATGCGAAGACGAAAGTAATGGTGTGATACACGCTTGTAGCTCGGCTGATGCGGGATATCGAATGCATCCGGCAGATGTGCCTGGGTAATCTCGTCGTCGTCCAATAATGAAGGCAGCTCGGTGGTTATAACTTCGTCAGAAACGCCAAAGGGTCGTCCCACGCACGTGCTCACTAACCGGTCGAGGGCGTATGTGCACCACCATAGCCGACGGCGAAGATCTTGAACCCAAAACCTGAGTCCAGGTCGCTGCGAACCATCATGTTGTAAGTCGACCCTGTTTCGGCTTGGGTCGGGACCCGGCGAAGATTTTGTTGAAGTGGTTTCGACATCGCCGCCACCCTCAAGATGCAATCCGAGATCAACGGCCAGTCGCATGGCTACTCCTGCGATATACCTTTAGTTTGTGTCAGCGCTGGGACGCCTTGAGTCACCTCGCCAGCGACGTACCAAAGGCCGGGAGGAACGGGCCGAAGTAGAGCAAAATTCGCAAGTAAGAGAACAGCCTGCAACCCATCAAGACACCCACCGCTGCTACCGAGGCAAGCTTCCAAATGGACAATGGCACTGGCGTGATACTCTTCAGGCGGACGTTGTTTATTAGAACGAGGTAGCGGTATCTTGATGTTGTCAGAAGCCTCCGTCTTGACCGGCTCACCCACTATCACACCAGAACCAATAGCGAACACCATATTGAGCATGTAGAGCTCTCGAGAGGACAAGTTCTGATGCGGCTCTGTACAAGCACGATCAAACATGCGCATAAACTCGACTCGATGAAGAATGGGAATTTGGGGGTTCGCGTGCTCAAAGTAGAGCATGATCAGACGCATTCCCGTGTCCTGATCGGGAAACGATGCAGGTGTTGTCGTAGGCTTTGTGTGCAATCCAAAGAATGAATCGCGCATCGACGTACTGTTCTTGGTCGGCTCGTGGGTAGCTGGCCGCTCTCTCTCGGCACGTTGGCCCGAAACGGAGCGCTGCACGGCGTCAAGAACTACTTTGGTGAAGCAGACCCCTGACACAGACGCCAGAGACCTGGGCTTGCTCTTGCTTATCGCATTGGCTACAGCAGAGCCTTGAAATTCAGTGTCGGGTACGGATGGCGTTGAAGCATTTTCATTTCGAACCAGCATCCTCTGACCTGTCACCTTCGACCCTTCGCCGGGTTTCAGTTCGATATGGGAAGCAAATCTCGTATCATCTCCAGCGAGGCGCGAAGATTGGTCCAGATCATCTGCAGGTGGAAATTTGATGTTATTGGAGAGTAACAGTTGCTCTAACTGTTCGACTCGCGTCTCAAGGTAGAAAACATAGCTGCAAGACATGATTAGCCGTCTCGCACGCAACTCAATCCTCATAGATAAGAGAAGGCCACTGAAATTTTTGGCAAGGAGGAGTCACCTTCGAGGGACCTCTTTCTTGGTAATCGGATCGTACCCAACGCATGGGACGCCGACCCTGACGCAGCTGGCACAACCCGGAAGCTCCTGATCACACCGGTTCTTGCGCAGTCGACATCGATTACAGGCGCTCACATTGCGAAAATTGCTGCTCTGAGCAGCTTTGCCGCTGCCCGAACCAGGTCTGACAGCATCGCCGAGCTGCACAGAAGGGCTGGGCGGCGGGCTACGGGTTGGAGATACGGTGTCAAGAGAAGCCTGGCGCTTGCGCTTCGTTCCGGGCAGAGAAGTAGAGGTGTGGGTAGACATGATACGACCGGGCCGCGCGACCTCGTGCGATGTCGTCTCGTCCAAATGCGCTTCGCATTTGCAGCAGCATATCGACGATGCAATGATGAAAGCTGCAATGATGTCAGCAGGCGGCGGTGGGCGTGGTCAGCCTAAACCGCCGGAGGAGCCATGAAAACGGCGATAACGAGCAGAACTTGGTGCATTGT
>JADHZA010000275.1:0-30240 GCA_018831705.1 Torrubiellomyces zombiae
TTGCGAATTGCGGTCGCTGATCGGAAGACGGGCCGTCGTCGGTGGCGGGCGGGTTGAACTGGAAGATCTCGCGCAGTTGTTCGATGGATTGCTTCGTGTAGGATTGGAAGAGGCGCGCGTCGATCTGACCGAGCACGTCGCGGATCGTCTTGGACTCGTCTGTCAGTTTGACGGAGAAGGCGTTTTCGAACTGCGAGTTGAGGCTCGGCACGACTTGAGATCGGAGGGCTTGGAGGTTGCTGAGTGTTAATAGCATGCGAACGCTCTGCAAGTACCGTCAGCATCATCGATGAGCATGGAAGCAGTAATGCCGCGAGGATTCTGTATACTTACGCGGTCGCCAGCATCCAGTGTGCTTTTACCCTTCAACACGGGAGTTGATGTCTGGGTGTCCGATTCAAACGCTGTCCACTCGTTTTCGTCCTTCTTTAACGACCGCTCGGCATTCTCAACCATGCCGCTCAACGCCTTGTATAAGGTCGTGACGTATTGGCTGCGGACCATCTGTAGGAGTTTGGTCGGCGGAGGCGCGACGATGTTACCAGCCTCGGGCTTTCCCATCGCTTCGGGCATGTACAGAATCTTCTGCATTCCGGACAGAAGGGCTCCTTCAAACGCTGCAAAGACGGAGGGCATGCGTGTCACGTCGCCAGCGTCAGACGATCGCTGCCAGTCCTCCACGTATTTGATGTTCTCCGCATCTCGGTTCCACGCGGCACAGAGAGCAGTCACGCAGCGCTCGCGAGACGCTCCCACCAACGTCTTTAATTGTTCAAGGATTCGACCGTTTTCAGAGGCTGCGGGGCCCAAGACAGCCAATTCTGAAGCTCCTGACCCTACCACTGTCAACATTTTGGACAGGTAATCCACGCCGCTGATCGAGTTGGACCACGGTGGCCAGAATGCCAGCTTTTCCCATGGCTCGCCCCTCTTAGGAGACGGAGGTGGTGGGTTGCTTGGGTCGAAGCTCAGTCTTGGATCTCGAAGACTGGTCGGCGACATGGGCCCGGACAGACCGTGAGGGTAGAACGGGGATTGTGGAGATGTCGGCAGCGGCGAATGCAGCATGGAGATATCCTCAATGGGAGGTTCGGAGAAGAAGGCATGTGTATGTTGTCGCAACGCATCCATGAGCTCGGCTACACCCTTCTGGAGCTCTTTGATGACTTTTTCCGGAAGCTTGTGGTGAACGCGCGACTCTCCTTTGTAGCCGATCGGCAAAGTTCGCTGCGTTTTCTCGTCAATAAAACCTTGAGCCGTTTGCCAGAACTCCACCACCTCGCCAAGGATGCCATTCGACGACAGCAACTTTTTCAAGAAAGCAAGCATCTTGTCCCACAGCTCTATGATGTCGGCAGAGTCCATGGACGCCGTCTTGTCTTCGATGGATTGACGACCCAAAGTGCGAAGGTATGATGCCAGCGTTTGTGGCGGCGGCTTGTCGTCGATGGCCAGTCTCCGCCGTAGTATTTCAATTTCGACCTTTGACCGATCTGCTACGTGTTGAATCTTGCTCTTTAGATGCTCCAATCGACTCGACAGCCACAGCCAGATTGGATTATCCTCCACACCGAGATCTAGCAGTAGACTGATGAGGTCCATGTGCTGGTCTTGGGTCCCTCGGACCATGCTCTCCGATCCAGTGGTGGGATGAGACGATACGAGCTTTTTCCACACTTCTTTCTTGAACGGCTTTATTTGTTGATCGACGTCGTTCCACATCCGGCTAGCGAGCAATATGTTATACAGTTGTACATCACTCGGCGACCGCCCCTTGAGTTCGGTCGAGAGCTGCCGAGCCTCGTCGGCAAATTTCCTCGCGCGATTGTAACTCTCGACCAGGCTCTCGTAATCTTTCCGTTTGATGCTGTCAGATATGACGGCGCTCAGCTCGAAGACATGTTTGGACTTGTCCAGATGATTCGAAACAGAACGCAGGTGCTGTTCCTTCTCGCGCCCTCCCAGCGCCGGACCCCAGATGTCCTCAGCTTTGGCGCACACATCCAGGAGCGGAGCTTTGATGCCCATGACGCCATATTCGCTTTCCTTGACCAGAGCGTATTTCTTACGACTATCTGACATGGGCAAGGTGAGAGGATTGTTGAGACCCATGCCGCCAGCGCCGCCGCCGCTGTTTCGAAAACTGTTCCTGCTGGCATGTCGAGAATGGCGACCTGACGCTCGAGGTTGGGGAGCCTCGACACCGCGAAACTTCATTTCCTTGTAGACATTATCGATTGTTGCTTTGGCTTTGACGAAGCGTTCAAAGTTGGTCTCGACCAGAGCTTTAAGAGACGCAGACTTCTGGTCTATGGATTGCGACAGGACATTGAGACCCTGAAGCAGCGTTTGCGTGTCGGCTGTTGCATGAACTTGCGAGAGGAAGAGCGCCGGCGAGAATGTGGTCGATGATAAGAGGAATCGATTTCCTGTACCTCCTGTAAGCACCTCAACCTGCGACAATCGAGAACGCGCGTACTTGAGCGAGGATCGTCCTGCGTTGGCACTCCCAAATTGCGTAACGACTGCACGACGCTGTCCGAGGATCCCAGAGGATCAGCCTCATCTCTTTGAACGAGGTTGCCGATGCCTCTTCTGTCATGTGCAGCCGACTCTAGTGCTCTGTAACGGGACGTCCGGCGGCCATGATTGTTGTTATCGTCTTCCGACCTGTCAGCCTCGTCCTTCTCGGCCGGCCATTCGAGCGGATAAGAATTGGGAAGTTGATAGAACTCGAGGATCGTTCTGTCATAACTAGCCATCCTGAGCGTCTCGTGGAATTTGCATGTTACTGAGAAACGTGTAACGTGAAGCCATGAGTGTCTGGCACTGTCAGCCTACAAGTATTCGACGTGCCACGCGGAGCTTGGAGGCTTCCCGCAGCCGCGCGCCTATCCCTCTTTGGCAAACGTTGGATAATAAGCGCAACTTCATCCCATTTACGCCACCGAACGAAGTCAACAAGCAGCTGGCTTAAAAAGCAGCCAGAAGAGCAACACCAGTGTTTATAGAAAGCACTTTCAGACTGCTAGATGTGTGGTTTAACATTCGCCTCTTTCGATGAGTATGCTTTTATGATTTTACAGCCAGCCGTGGCAACAGAAGGTGGGCTCGTGAACAAACGGCTCGCTTTATTCTTTTTTAAAGTGGCCCCAGACCCTGGAGCAAACGAAGCGATCAAACTAATCATCACCATTTACAACGGAGAGTCATGACGGGACCGCCGGTTATGGCAGTTATCTATCTCATCTCGTACTTGGAACGCCTCGCTATAAAGATAAATATTCCCCTTCCGGATCCGATGCAAATTCCAGCAATAGCCCTACAGTCGCTGACCAACATAAAATGGAAAAATAGACAATTGGTTTCTATTTGCCATGGCAGAAGCTGATCAATTCTCAATTCCAGACATTGCGGAATTCGTCATTGTCTTCAGCATGATACCTTAAGCCATCATTATTCTTGGGCTGCTCTTCAGACTCGTGCCCAGGCGCAGCAGAGGGCCCAGCAGCTGTGGTCTCAGCATTGGTATCATTCGGCCCGTCACTTTGCTGTTGTTGAGCGACAGGGGGTGGGGGCCCGCGATTGAGACCAAGGTCAGCTGGCTCAGGTTCAGGGTGCTTGACGACTTTCTTTGCCTTCTTCTTTTTCGTTTTCCTCACGGGGACAACCTGCTGCGGCTCTACGCCGGGAGATTCAAGGGCGGACCTAGACTGCGACCGGCTGGCGCCACCACCGGCAGGTGATCTGGCGTTGAGACTGCCCGCAGAAGATCGAAATCTGTCGCGAAGGGGCTCGTTGGCTGTGATGACCGGATACTGATTAAATTTGTTAGTAGTTGCTCTACGAGGCATCCTGCGACAGCAGACTCACATTCCAGTCCCCAAACTCCAGCTGCCGGGCCGAGTCGAACAAGCGCTCGTCATCGTTATCGAGCTGCGGCTCCTCAAACGTGTCGTGGGAAGGATCGATCACTCGCTCCGGATGGCTGGAACTGGAGGAGCTGGGGCCTCCACCCAGCAATGGCGTAGACGCGTTTATCTCCCCGGGCTTGGGAATCCAGTATTTTGCCTTCCCTCCTCTTTCGTATCGCATGCCCTCGTCTAATCGCGCCAGCCTCGACTTGGAATCTTCATGCGCCATCACTTTATCACCCGAGTCAAATGCTCGATATTCGTATTTCCCACCCCTGAAAGTATCTTTGGAGTCCTCAATAAGATCTCGCACTCCAAATGCGTCTCGAAGCGCGTAATTCAGGGGCATCCGGGCAGACAGGATGCTGTTGTCGGCAAAATCATACCATGAAAAGGCGTACCAATGCGCCACGGCGAAAGCTGGCATCTCGATGCAAATAAGGGCATCCTGAATGGCAGCAGCAAGGTTGTCAGGTGTGTACCCTTTAACGTCATCTGGAATCGCTCCGAGCCACACCAGAATAGAAAGAAAAAATCCTTGCCAGTAAGAGGCAAAGATGATGAGCTTAATGCATAGAAACTTGGGCACTGGTCGAAATGGCTGAAGGTCGTGATGCATACAAACCCAAAATAGACCCAAGGAATACAGGCTGATGGTGACGCTCAGGTTGTATATGATGCCGCTCCAGAGGTATCCCGAATTGAGCCCGATATAACCCTCCTGGTAAGTACCGGTAGCTTTCATGGCGATAGCAGCTACGGCGAGGATCGGTTTGAGCCAGGCGTACTGCAGGATGCCACGCTTGATAGACAAGAATGTATGAGGATCGGATATGTCAACCTTGGGCAGGACGTGATTCATTGGCCACAGGTGCTGAACAGGAGCACGCCCATGTGTCATTATTATCAATGCACGTTCTCCTCCGACATAATTTATGAGGAGCTGGAAGAAGGTGTATATCGTGAACGCTTCATATATGTCGCGTATAGGGTCGATAAATGCGGCACTCTTGAGTGAGATCATGCTCGTCCAGGAAGCAATGGCGTAGATGGGCACCATGAGCAGGATTCGTATCACGTATCTTTGCAGAAGAGGTTTGCGATAGTTCTTTGCCTGAAGCCATATCGAGCTGCACAGAGGTCATATGTCAGTACACGAAGCTGGCGTCTGACAGGTATTGGAATCCTGCAAGCGTACAATACCGACAAGACTGTCGCTGCGATAGAAGCAAGGCCGGCAACGACTGTCGTAGCGGCAGTGAGCTTCTGGCCCGTCCCCCCTGCTGCCATGATTGTTGAGGCGCAGTTGTGACTGGGATATTCGATCCAAGACACGAAGCGTACTCGGTAGTTTAGACGCCCCTCCAAGTCATGATCGACCGACGACAACAGCGGCAATAGAAATGTTGCTCGGAGGATGATTGGTGGAAGCAGGTGGGAGCAACAATTCAACCTGGATGTATGACGACGCACCAGCTGGGGCAGAAATTGTATGACGCGGCTTCTTGGGTTGTCAGAATGCAGGGAATCGGTCCGGAGTGCGGATGGAGTGGCTAGCTTGGTGATGCAAGCTTAACCATGGAGATGATGTCTGCGGAGTAGTAGTATTGTAACTTTGTAAGTATGATGTATCACAGTATTACCTCGCCTGAATTCTCCAGGTTCACATGCCTAGACAGCTCAGAGTCCGTCTGCTAGAGCCCACGTGGAGGTGCCTGTTCGATTGAGTGCTGTAGGCTGAAGTAAGTGTCGAATCCCACAGTTCGCGCCCCAACGCCACGCTAAGATGCGGTGCCGCGCAACGCTTTATCCCCTACAAATGTCCCTGAAGTTCTGCGACGTAGTGCCTTACGTAAGTTCTGCGATGCGCTGTGTCCCTGTTTAATCCAGCCCATTTGGCGCTAGCGCCATCCACTAGAGCTCCTTGCTCCGTACCTACATACGGCTCCCAGCGATCTGAACTAGATGCGCGACACAGGGCTCGATTTCGGCTTCATGCGAATAATGTTGTTCATGACAGCCCATCTGCCTTGTGTCATGCTCTTTCTTGCTCCACGGGAAACGAGTTCAAGTGCTCATCATGAGCTTTGACTGAAGGATGGGCCCCCACAGCTCATCGGTCAGGAGAGCTAAGGAAGCGTTGCTTCTGCTCTCGACGTCATGTCTTTCACTGACCATTTGATGGCCCGATCAGTCTACCCTGGGTTCAATTTGTATGAAATGGCTTATCCCAGCTAATCTACGATCGTTAACTGACAGTGTCTCTACTCTTCCAGTGAATTCCTAATATTCCTCATCGTTAGCGCGCTCCTTGCGATATTCTTCCTCCTATACTTCAATCGACTGTTCGCCTCCATTGTATCCTATGCTCTGAGAGCGTACACGTGGCATCGCTATCGCGCATACGTCGATGTGAAAGCAATTCAGGTCTCCTTGCTTGGAGGGCGAATTTTCTTCACGGGTTTCCGGTATCATGGCTCGAACGAGACGTTTGTCATTCAGCACGGGGACGTCACATGGCGCTACTGGCTGCGCAGAGTTCGAGACGTTGACCTGCTTGCGCCGAATCCCTCCAACGAAGATATAGGGGCTGGTAAAAAGCGACAATCGCTTCTTCCATGCCGCATAAATGTTCATCTCGTTGGTCTCGAGTGGTTTGTTTACAACCGCAGTCCAGCCTACGACACGGTTATCGCCGGTTTGACCGATGACGCCTCGTCCAACTCGACGTCGAACGATGTTTCCAGAAATCAGGATGGAGCAACTCCAAGGCCCAGTCACACCGGGCAGAACGTCTCGAAGCAACCCAGCACAGGTTCCAGCCCACGAGCACGCAATGCGGGTGTGTCACCCGGCGAGAAAAAGGACAATTATTCACCTCGGCGGACAATGTCAGCACCTTCAGCCACGGAGTCGAGCAACTCGGAGGACGAGACTACTCGTCAATCGACAGACTCGGACCTTCCTTTCCTTTTGCAATTGTTCCCGATTCATGTGGAATGCAACAAAGCGGCCGTAGTCGTTGGCAATGACAATACGAAAGCGGTTCTTATCGTACATGCGAACTCGGCGTCTGCCGAGATTGATGCATCGCCGACCAAAACTTGCGATCCCTACCGACAGGTATTCAAAGTCAACCTCGAACATCCTGTGGTCGAGATGAGGGCAAATGATGATTTCAAGGAAGATCAAACAAGTCGTGCGACTCGACACAGAGAAGGTCCAACTGCAAATGAACCTTCCGCGCAGAAGTCAGTATTTCGACGCCATCAACGGAAAGTGATGGCCTCCCTGCGTAATCTATTTCCCTTCTGGCGACGTTCCGTTGAATCTTTTTCTGCTGGGTCCAGAAGTGGGAACAAGACCGGTGCCCCCCATGTTCCTGGATCGAGTCAATGGCAAGGATTGTCGAGGTATCTCGATGATCAGTATCAAGATGACAGAGCTCGCTGGTCCTCAGTAGAGTATGCGGCAGTGTCGACTATACTCGACAGCCCCTCCGCCTCCCTGACGCTGTACTGGGATGTCGTCAGTAAAGTCGCGGAGGAAGCTCGACTGACTGTTTCGTCCGACTTTCTGAAAAACATCAATGGCGGCGACGCGCCGGCTTGGGGACTGACTCTTTCCGTAAAGGGCGGCACAGTGAATTACGGCCCATGGGCGGACAGGTATCGAGCTGACTTGCAGCGGGTGTTTCTCCCAACTCTTTCCAAAGATGCAGTATCAGCAATTCCTTTAGTCGCAGGCTCCTGGAGAGTTCCAACCCAGTTCAAGCTTTTTGTTGAACTGGACGATTCGGTCACCCTCCGGATCCCAGTGCGTGAAGAATCTAAGAACTGGCGCTGGAGAGGAAAGGAGCCGGCAGTTGGACAGGGAGAAGAAGTTCATGGCAAGAAGAAGCGGAATCGGGGCAAGAAACTCAGTGAAGGCGACGCGCATGCTCGGCCTGCGGGATGGCTGGAGTTGAAGGTTCCAGCGAACTCGTCGGTGGCGTATTCGATGGACATGCTTGCTCGCACCAGCGGTTACGAGAATCTCCTCGAGATCGACTTGCAGAGCTCCGAAATGAGGAGCAGCATCAATCATGATTTGCTCTGGAGGTCTGGCCTTCTGAGAATAAGCTGCGACTTATCAAATCCGCTGTCGTGGAATGCCCTCCGCATGTGGACGTTCGCGGTCGACTGTGACGATCTGAAATTATACTTGTTACGGGACCACATTTTTCTCCTGGTTGATCTCGTTGACGACTGGGCTACTGGACCGCTCTCAGAATACCTTGTCTTTACGCCTTATCAATACCGTCTGCTTCTAAACCTTCAGCGCCTGCATCTCTATCTTAACGTCAATGACGAGAACATCATCGACAAGGCCACAGCCCTCGATGATAACACGTATCTCATTTTGTCAAGTCCACTTTTGAAGGTCGAGACTTCCATACCTCTTGATCAGTACCGTCCTAGCAAGAACTCGATTCCATTCGATGTGCGAAGCGACTCAGTCGACTTGCGTTTGCATGCGCCGCAGTCCAACACGCAAGCTGAATTTCTTTCTTCTTCGGAACTCGGTCATGGAGAAGGGCTCGTCGTTTCGGGAAGCTACCAGTACAATGCGACAACCTCACCAGCCAATACGGACACACTGATCTTGAACGTTTTGGGATCATCGCCTTATGTGTACCTATACGGTTTCATTCCCAGGTACTTGATCTTGCTGAAAGATAATTACTTTGGGGACCATGTCCACTTCAGGACCCTTGACGAATACCAGGGACAGCTTCATTTGGGGCCGCCAAAGCCCGGGGTTGAGGTTCCTACACGTGCACCGAACAAGAAGTCCAATGATCTTGACGTCATCGTGTCCGTCAAAATAGATGAACCGAGAATCATGCTACCTGCAAACCTTTACTCGGCCAGCCGTTATGTGCAAGGCGAGATGGCTAGCTTGTCTGTTGATGTTCGCTTCACCAATTATTATATGGACTTGGAGCTGGCAATCAGCCCGTTGAGCCTGTCCTTGGGTGATTCATTAGACGTTCTTGAGTCACCGAACACATCTATTTCGAACACACAGTTGTTCATCGACGGAGTACGCGTTTTTGGTCATCGAACATTTGGCTTGCCCCCGACTGAGCCAACTTATTTGTGTAATTGGGATGCATCTGTTGGCGCGATCCATGGCGAATGCACCGCCGACTTTCTCTTCACCCTGGTGCGCAGTGGTGGCGCCTTTGGCTTCATGTTCGACGACGTTGAAAATGCGTTGGTGCCATATTCCTCTCTGATCTTTCACGATATTACCTTTGTCCGAGTCTTGGTACAGTCTGTTCACCTGTGGATACGAATCCAGGAAGCTGCATTCCTCGTTTCTACCGATACCATCAACATACATAGCAACGACTGGGCACGCACTCACTTTTCTAAACGCGCGGATATCGAGGTATCCAATATCCAGGCTTCCTGCGTCAGTTTGGAATCTGCGGTCGTTCACCACCCCCTCCTTGGTCATCCAGCTGAGACGCTGGCTTCCCTCAAGACGGATTTACACCTGGCCACTGTTGGTAGAAAACTTCATTTTTCGGAGGAACGCAATATTCAACAGTCCCTGGTCAAAAGGCATGATCAAAGAACGGAAAGGACGCAGTTCTTTCTGTTGCGGGGGCTAAATACCGACTTTGTGTCCGAGCATGTTGATCCTCCAGCACAATGTATGCCACCTCCTCCACCACCGCTTTCTCAAGCCCGAGGTCGAAGCCGTCAGAACTCGATTGAAGCTCGGCCTTCTCGTTCGTTGCAACGCCAGAGTTCTTTTCTATCGACTTCCAGCTCCCTATTCGGGAGCGCACGCTCCGGTCGGAAGAATAAACAACGCACCAAGTATAACGAATCATCATCTCGAAACAGAGCAGTCGCTGCAATGACTCATGGCGCATCTAAAATGCGATGGAATCAGGTGTCAGTACCACGCACTTCCGGTACGTCTGCGGATGTGACAAAGCCCGGAGCCTTGGAACATTCGTCGGTTGCTTTCTCGAGCCAGTATTTCCCTCCACACTTCCCATTGGACAAAGTAAGCCCAGACGATCGCGATGCTGCTTTCTTTAGCGTTGGTCAGGAGGAGAATGACGGCTTTCAAGGGCCTAGAGGGACCTTGGACGACATAGATCCCTACGACCTGGATGAAGATTACGCTCTGTCGAGTGTAGTGGTGGAGTTCTCTACTGGCATCACGGCATTCATGAAGCCAGCAGCAGTCCGACATGCGAACACCCTTTTAGCTGCAATGCAGCCCAGCACGCCAGATAATATCCTCGATGATCTTCAGGTTCGCTCCGTAAGTGAGATTTTCGCCTCTCAGAAGCAAGAATCAATTTCTGGGCATATTGAGGAACTGGTCGTCAAGATCCCCAAAGCCGATTTCCGGTTTCTGAATTCATCTGTGCCTGATGCCCCAGAATCAGCCGCGGAAGAACAAGATCAGTACGATGCTCATATTTTCGAGACCGTCTTCATGCTACGCAACGCCCGCAATGACATCGACGGGAAATCGAAATCCCGAACCTCTCTTCACTTCCGTTTGAAATCTGCTGAGCTTTCTGCCTCTGAGCGTCTTTCGTCTACCCAAGCCCCTCAAGCCGCCGTTATGCTCGAGATCGATGATGTTGCTGTCTCGCTCGGCATAAAAGATATAACCTATTTTGATGTTGACATAAGGTCTGTGGTAGGAAGCACCGCATCCGGTAAAGTCGAGTATCTCGCATCCCTGATACATAGAACTGGCAATGTTGTGTCAGATATGACTCGTTCCCTATCTGCAAGTTCCAATCGACAAAATGTCCGGGTTCAATACTTGATCCATCAACTTCTTTCGAACGGACAGGCAACGAATGACCCTCCGTTCCTTGTTCGGCCTTCCGGCATTCTAAGATCAGCACAACACCATATGCGTACAGTAGATTCATGGAAACTGATTATGCGTCTGCGGCAGATATGGTTCGCTATGGGGGAAGAGCGCTCGCAACTCACTGAAGCTTGTCTGAATGGCCCCTCAGGTGCGGTGTATGGTGATGCCAGCCAGGCCATCGCTTTCTTCCGGCAATGGCGGAGCTGGGACCTGGGTGACCTGACCAAAGCTGTTCTGATTCAGAAAATCTATGGTGTCGATCCAGGGAACCAGGCAGAAGCTGATCGTCCATTTTTGGGCGCCTCTCGCCTGGGAAAATTGCGTATCGTTCTGGATCCTTCGGGCCCAAAGCAGAATCACATCGAGCTGAATCACTTGGAGGTCAGGATCGATAAGAGGCAATCTGCTTCAGAAACTATATTCGCGAATGGTGAAGACTTTACAGGCTTGCTCACAATCGCGAATATATTCTGTGAAGAAGTTGCGGTCCATCTCAATTGGGAGCTTTACGAACTGGCCGATGACATGCTGCGCCTTTATACTCGATCTCAAACAAAGTCAAACCCTGGGGCTACACAGCCTGATGAAGTTTCGAAGATGCCCATGGCTGGTCAATCAACCCGCTCGGCATTTCACGTAATCCTGGAACTTGGCAGAAGCAAATTTGAACTCGAGACAGTGAATTTGACTGCTAATACTCTCGGAAATGGTCTGGCAGCCTCATTCATGGCCTGCAACTCCGACGCTGGTCTCGATCTCGCGAATTTAGTGGTGCATTGCCATGCGGTCGCTTCGCGATTACACAGCCGTGCACAGGTACTCGCGACTTGCCAAATCCAAAAGCCATGCATTTTTGCTTCTTACGAAATGGTACAAGCAGAAGATTCTTCGCCCAAGGCTATCAAAGTAGCGGCCACAAGCTCTAGTTTGATACTGATCATCAAAGAGGATCCAACCGTGTTGCTTGGGGTTGTCGAATTGGTCATCAAAGATGAGCTAGCTCAACTTTGGCGCCTAAAGGAGCAGCTGCCGGCTGCGACGAAAGAACAAAGGCGTGAAGAGGAGAGCCAAGACCTGTCAAAGCTCAAGCTGAATGTTGCCATGTTTCTTGATGGATATGTGTTCAGCATTCCCTTGCTGCAGACCCTGACTTACAAAGTCTCAGGAGCTGTCTCCCGAGCATCTTGTGCGACCAATAATGGTGAAGAGTTTATCTTTGACTTTGACGTTAAGGAAAATACGCACGAGATGCAGATCAATGTCAATGATCAACCTCGCAGCATCTCGGTTCTGCAAATACCGCCAGTAAACGGGCGCATCATCGGCCAGAAGGAGGGAGAAAGACCTGTGATGACTATTCTGGCATCCATGGAGGTTATTCGCCTCGATGCATCAGCCATATACAGCATCATGGCTGCCCTTAATCGGCCGCAGATTTCAATTGCCGTAGAAGAGATTCGGCAACAGCTGAGAACTATACAAGAGCACATCACAGAAATTTTTGGACCACCCAAGTCACCTAGCAGCCCTGGAGAAGAGCTGTCAAATTCGCAGCCGGAGCTGGTCTACAATGTTCATCTAACATTGGCCTGCCTGCGGATACTGGCCAAAACGGCTTTGAAGTCGACCACGGAGCCTTTGGCGCAAATAGTCTTCGGCCTAGATAAGATTTCTTTGCGGGCGTCCAATCAGCCAGGCACCAAGGGACCCGCGCAGAAGTATCCTGATTTACACTTGAATCTGAGGCAAATCAAGCTTGATGTACGCAGAGGCAAGGAGAACTCTATGAGGTCCTGCGGACGGTTCGGTGCCGGAGTTGTTGTCTCCGCAAGCTCCCGGCTCGGGGAGGATGGCACAGAAGATTGGTCATTCACATTCCGAACTAACGATTTGACCATTGACTTGTCCCCAGAAACTGTCTCAACCGTCATCGATGTTGCGGGATACCTCGGGACAAAGATCAGGGGCCTTGACACTTCTCGGGAGCTTCATTACCTGCGTAAGTTGAAGCAGTCGAAGCCAAAGATCACAGTCAATGGCGACGAGAATTGGAGCGAGGGCTCAGACATTCTCGAGTCTGTGTTGGCTTCGGTGACGTACCACTTTGAGCTGCAAAACATTCGCATCTGTTGGAGCGTGGGAGAAGACACGAGTATCCAAGACGGCAGCAAAGAGGACCTAGTCTTATCAATCAACTTGATCCAATTCGGCACTCGGACCAGGAAATCGGCGCGGTTGACTATCGAGCAATTTCAGCTGCAAACGGTGCCTCCAGGTCAAGATAAGGCCGTTCGATCTCTGCACTCCGCCGTACTTCCTGAAGTTATATTTAACGTGGCCTATGTGTCGACAGCAGACGCCCGTCGTATGGCATTTCAGGCTACCGGAGATGCACTGGATTTGCGCTTGACGTCTGGATTCATCGTTCCTGCCGCTGCTCTCCTTCACTCGATTTCGCTGTCAATGAAAAATGTGCAAACAGCCTCGTTGCAGTGGACTGCGGCAACCCCTACAACAGAAAAAGTCGGTGGCGAGCCGTCCGGTGGCTCTCGTCGCCAGCAAGGAATATTTGGGAAGAAGCGGTTTGAAAGTCTCCTTGTCGATGCCGACTTTGCCGGTGCTGTGGTTTACGTCTCCAGCAAACGAAATGACAAGAGTGCCATCCCGGAGTCGAAGTACAACTCACCGTCTCTGGCTGGGAAATATGGCCAATTCAGCGCTGATGACTCGGGAAGTGGTGCGGTGCTTCGTAGTCCCGGATTAGCGTGGAAGACAAAATACAGAGACGATGGCAAGGAAGACCCATCGCTGAAGGGGGAAATCAGAATTGACGCATCAAGCAACATACTCTACCCGTCAGTTGTGCCGCTGGTGCTTGATATCGTATCAAGCATCAAAAAGGTCGTGAGCGACGACGAAGACGTAAAGAAGCCCCCGAAGACACCTCCAACGAAACTCAAGACGGAAAAGTCAAACGAAGACAACATCCTCACCGCTGATCCAAGCATTGTTCTCGGCCGGCTGAAGTTGAATCTGGGCCTTCGAATCTGCAAGCAAGAATTCTCGCTAAGCTGTCAGCCCATAGCGCGAGTAGCTGCAACTGCATGCTTTGATAACATTTATTTCACGGTCAACACGGTCGCGTCTCAAGAGCAAGGCAACTTCTTTGCCATTTCTGGTATTCTAAGCAGACCACAGGCATCCGTCCAGCATGTATACTCGCGAGAATCGACCGCGAGCTTCGAAGTCGACGTCATCACTCTATCATTCATGAATAGCAAGCACGTCAGTGGGACAAGCGGCGTTTCTGCTATCCTCAACGTCAGCCCAATGAATATATCTGTCAACGCGAAGCAGGTGCAAGACTTCCTGTTGTTTCGGGAAATCTGGTACCCAGAGGAGCTCCGCCGCGAACCCGTAATACCGGTGCCGAAAATCGAAACTGAGACATCTCAAGGGCACTTGGTGCAGCGATATCAACAGGTCGCTGCCACCGCCGCCTTTCCTTGGACAGCGACGATTTCCATCGCCGCACTCGATGTCAGCGTGGAAATGGGACAGGCCATTGGAAGATCGGTATTCCAGATCAAGGACTTCTGGATTTCTTCGAAAAAGACGTCCGATTGGGAACAGAACCTTTGCCTTGGCTTCAGCAAGATCGGAATCGAGTGCTCCGGTCGCTTAAGCGGCTTTGTAGCATTACAGCGCTTTCGATTGCGGACCTCGATCCAGTGGCCGAAGCGAGAGGAGGCCCTTAACGAGACGCCACTGGTTCAAGCATCCATCGCCTTCAACGCACTACGTATCAAGGCGGCCTTTGACTACCAAGCTTTTTTGGTGGCAGACATCACGTCACTCGAATTCTTAATGTACAACGTGCGAGAGAAGCGCGACGGCTCTGGCGATCGTCTAGTGGCCATCTTTGACGGAGAGACGGTGCAAGTCTTCGGAACGACGACTTCAGCAGCGCAAGTCGTGGCAGTCTATCAAGCGTTCCAGAGGCTGATCAAAGAGCGCAAGGAAAACTTTCAATCTTCTCTCCGCGAGATCGAGAAGTACATGAAGCGAAAATCAAGCTTGCCCCGGACCATGACGCAGTCCTCTACACGAACACCCAAGCTTCCAGAGGACGACACTCTATCCAAGTCACCTATTTCCCTAGACACAGACGTGGTCGTGACTCTCAAAGCGTTGAACCTAGGCGTGTTTCCCAGCACCTTCTCCGACCACCAGGTATTCAAAATGGAGGCTCTGAACGCGTACGCCCGTTTCGCAGCAAGCATGGAACAGAGACAAATCCACAGCATCCTCCGAATGACGCTCGGTCAACTACGAATCGGACTCGCAGCCGTACGCAACATCGAAGCACCCAAGACCCTTAGCGAGATGACGGTCGAAGACGTCGTCCAACGATCCACCGGATCCCGCGGAGGCACCATCCTCAAAGTACCACAGGTAGAAGCCGTCATGGAAACCTGGCAGAAGCCCACGAGCAACCACATCGACTACATCTTCAAGAGCGCGTTCGAGGGTAAAGTCGAAGTAGGCTGGAACTACTCTCGCGTAAGCTACATCCGCGGCATGTGGGCGAACCACTCCAAATCGCTTGAGCAGATATGGGGCCGTCAGCTGCCCATGACGGCCGTCAAGATCACGGGCGTGCCCGAGGCCGAGGGCGACCAGCAGAAGATCACGGCCGAGGTCAACGTTCCCCAGTCGAAATATGAGTATCTAGCGCTGGAGCCTCCCATCATCGAGACGCCGCAGCTGCGGGATATGGGCGAGGCCACGCCGCCCCTCGAGTGGATTGGCCTGCATAGAGACAGACTGCCCAACTTGACGCATCAGATTGTCATTGTGGCGTTGCTCGAGCTGGCGGGTGAGGTGGAGGATGCGTATTCGCGCATTTTGGGCTCGTCGTGACGTTTGATCTTTCTTAATGAGTCGTGACTTAGGGTCCCGGCTCGGTATTCGAGGAGTTGTAAAACGATAAAGGGGGGATTGTTTCGATATAATGGACTGTTTTTAGAGGCATGTGAATTAATTTGTACTTCAATGGGCCTACTCATGCATAGTCAGCGATCAGCATATTTCTTTCTTCAATGTTCACCCCCACTGGCTTGATTTCTCCTTGCCAGAAGCCAGATGATTACGGATAGCATAAGACAGAAATGACATGCTCCTCGTAAGAATGCAACGTTCATGTTCATAATGGGTTTTCAATTGCAGGCTGCGTACCCAACCGCGTAAACTGAAAGAACCCTAGAAACTCAAATCCCATAAAGAATGAAAGCCGTGATCAGGCCAACAGATGTTGCTTCCTACCCCAGTCATAGCATCCAATCTTGACACCACCTTCGTCCGAAGGGTCCAGCGGCCGCCATTATCTTGCCAAAAACCCCTGTGAAGGCCAGAAATTAATCCTCACTTCACTCAACTCAAGCGGCACTGGCCAGCTGTTCGGGTTCTACGCCGATTCGCTCTCTGCCCAGAATGTCGAGCATGAACTGGCTTGGCCGATTATCCTTGTAGACGAGCTGGTTGCTCTTGGCCAGACGCACATTGTCGATGTACCTGTCGAAGAGATACGAGCTGTCCATCGGGCCACCTTTTGCCTCGGGATGGAATTGCGTCGAGAAGATGGGGCGGGTTTTGTGCATCATGCCTGTAGACAAATAATTAGTACAATGGTCAACGACTGCGATCAGAGTCACACATACCTTCATTACTGCCGTCGTTGAGATTGACAAAGTACTCCTTGAACTCGCTGGGGAGACTGCTGGCGTCGACCGCGTACCCATGATTCTGGCTGGTGATGTGGCATTGGCCGGTGGTCAAGTCGAGGGCTGGGATGTTGTGGGCTCGGTTGCCGTACTTGAGCTTGATGGTGCGAGCGCCGACAGCCAAAGCCAAAAGCTGGTGGCCAAGACAGATACCCATGATGGGTATGGATGAGGTCTGCATGAGCTGGGCGAGGTTGTAGATGGTTTCCTGACAATGGGTTGGATCGCCGGGCCCGTTGGAGATGAAGACGCCATCGAAGTGCTGGGCAACCTTATGGATGGGGTAGTTGTGGGGGAACACGGTAACAGAGGCACCCCGGCCGACAAGGCTGCGAAGAATATTCTCCTTCACACCACAGTCGATAAGGGCAACATGGATAGATGCTCCAGGAGACTCGACAACAAAGGGTGCCTTGGTGCTCACTCGGTTGACCAGGTTGATCTGGCCCGGATCGATGAAACCCTCGTCCTCGTCAGCGTCATACGCGTCGCCAATGGTCATGCGAGCCAGGGATGAGCCCTGCTCTCGGAGATAGGTGACAATGGCACGGGTATCGACACCAGAGATGGCCGGGACTCCCTCACGTGCACACCACTCCCCGAGGCTCTCTACAGCGGTCCAATGGCTGTAATTGAGAGCGACGTCGGACACAACGACACCGGCACACTGGATATGAGGCGACTCGAAGTATTTCAAGAGGTTGAATTCGTCTCGCTCGTTGGAGGGCACGCCGTAATTTCCGATAAGCGGCTGGGTAAAGACCAAGATCTGGCCGCGGTACGAGGGGTCGGTCATGGATTCAGGATATCCAACCAGCGAAGTAGTGAAGACGGCTTCGCCCGAGATGTTGGCATTGGCTCCGAAGGCCTTACCGCGAAAGACGGGGCCGTCCTGTGCAACCACAGTCAGCTTAGGCTAGCATCAGAAGTAGTGCTTATCTCGGCTCACCCGAATGGTCATGGTAGCGGGGACCGAGCCGGTAGGCTTGGAGGCCCGCGACGCCTTGAAGGGCATCTTTCGGCCCAAACTTCCGGCAGTCTGCTTGGACGAGAACCTCATGCCCAGAGGTACTCGACCAGAGACAGCCGGGGGCAAAGGCCCCGGCGTGGCAAGGCGATATGCGAGTCGACCCAACATGATATTGGAGTAGAGAGAGAATCGAAGAGGGGGGAGCAATCAGTGTGCAGCTATTATTATACGCGTTGTGTTGTGAGCGACCTCAAGATGACTGAGACTTCCACAAGTGGTCTGCGGGGGATGGCGGTCAGTTGAGTTGCATGCTGGACATGTATGTGGGCGGTGAGTCAACCGCGTTCGTACGACCATACGTACCAGAAAGATAGTCCTACGGTGACAGCGTCAGCAAAGAACGAAGAATATAGGGAAGAAGGCGATGTGGCAGGACGATATGCTTGAGCATGCTCAGGGGCAACGCTTGCATTCTCCATCGCTGGAAAACAGGACGCTCGGTATGAGTCGGTCATGGATAACGTACCTGGGAAGTGAATGCGGATGGGTGCCCGTTCATAAGGGCGGGTTCAGCGAAATCTTCTTTAAGCTGAGCAGTATATGAGGCACAAGGCACTCATCAAGTGGAATGCAAGGACGAAGCGGTTCTGTGACGCGCTGGGCAGCTGGCGATGTTCTTCTTATGGTTGGAGGCGGGAAGAGAAGAGGGAGCAATAGGAGGCAGCGGACAGGACGTATGTAGTTGTAAGGGCCAGGATGAGGCGGAAGAAGCAAGCGTGCATGATGAATGGGACATGGCGAGTGGGGGCTCCGTCATTTTTTCTCATCCTTCCTGACTGGCCGACCTGTCAGGCTGCCTGCCTACCGTGCCGGCTACAAGTAGGAGACGTCCGTGCGGAGTAGGACGGAGTGAGCGATTCTATTCCAAACGAAAGTACTCCGTAGGTACCCATTCTTGCCATCTACGGATGCGACCTTATCGCTGGTCCGTGCCAGCGCCTACTGGGACCAGTAGTGTGTATTACCTTATCATTGTGATGCCTACTACTAGTAGTACGGAGTAGTACTGCCACCTTGCTACAAGTACTCGCCCACCTGATCCACTGCTAGTCCTTGCACCAGACTACCGCGACTGCCTGACGCTAGCAACAGTGCGTATCTACTCCGTACGAGGCCCCACGATCCTGTTAGGCTACTATTACTAGTTGTATTGATGCGTCTGATGTCATGGTCAATGGCAAGTGCTGCTTCGCGCTGACGGCTTCGGAAACTCGAAGTGCCCACCAACGCTGTACCGCCATAAGTAATGTCAAACTCGTCAACGAGTGCTGCATTTTTATAACTCCCAGTCCACGAGTAGTAATACTGAGATGGTATAACTCCCTACTCATCCAGTTCTCAACGTTTTCATGTTCTTGTACACAACATCCCGTACAGTAGATGTGTGGATGCATTCTTACCCTGCACGATTACCTACTGCAGCGCTACTCGCTCCCAGCATGACGCTTGAGGTCCAAGTAATACTCCGTGACTCCGTACGGCCTACCATGCAGGTCTGTGCTTACTGTTGGCAGTAGTATTTACTCCGCTTGTAAAACGTTGATGCTAGTACTACCTTTGCCTCGGTACATCTATGCCACCAGGATTACTTGAACAAGTGCTGGCAATACGGAGTACTCTTACCAATACTTGATCTTTTCAACGAGGGCTCCCGAACGGCTTTCTTACTCGACATGGAATTGGGATTCCAAGATGTCATTGGTCTATCAAAAATGAGATACAGATATCTTCTTGTTTTTGCTAGGGCGATTGGACAAGGTAGGGGAGTAGGGTGACGGTGACAGTGACGGAGGGAGGGTTGCTCGTGGCTGGCCGAACCAGCGCAGATGGTGGCCAAAAATCACCGCATTAGCCTGATACTACTGGTCTAGGGGCAAGGATGCGGTGTTTTTTGACTACCGTCGGCACCGTTGCCCGCGGTTGTGGTGGAGGGTTCTTGCCCTCCTGGCCTATGGGCCCGTTCGTGACTGGGCAACGCGCCGCACAAACCAGAACAAGGGGGCAAAAACCCATCCTAAGAAGCCGGATGCGCACGTACAAGCTAGAGATGGCGGGGCTGCAAGTATGTACTTCTTCCACGCCCCCACCTGCCAGCTCGTCTGCTGCAGTGAAATCTGCTGGATGGGGGATGCTGTAAGCGGATCAGAGGCCTTGAGCAAGGCTTTGGGGTGCTGCTCGAGACACAGCTCGGTTTTGATGCTCCAACTTCTTTCGAGTTTCAGCACGTTGAGAAAGCTAACCATTCATCAGCCATTCACAAGTACGGATACATGTAGTTGAATTCCAAAGGCTAATAGCTAGACTCTTGAAGGGGGGTTTTAGCTCCTCCATCTTGCCTCCCACGCCTCCCCCGCCGCCCAAATTTTCACCTCTCGTACTCTACTGTCTACCCACCCATCCCAGAATCCGCCGCTTCCCATTCACATAAAGGGACAACTTCTTGCAGCGTGGCATCGATTACCGCTTGATCACCGGCTCTCGTGCTTCTTGGTTGTCTACTGTCGAGCTGCCAGCAAGCTTGCCTGGAATCCAAAGACCTGGCCCTGGTTTACCCTCCGTAATTTGCTAAGCACTTTGGGCGCGGGGTGAATCTGCTCTACTCAACCCCGCTTTGCTCATCACCAGGAATTTTTTCCCCTTCTCCCTCCTTCACACACCAAGCTTTAGCAAGGTAGTCGCAAAAATACCGCCAAAATGGTCAAGTAAGTCATGCTTCATCACCTCAAAATCATCGAATACGCTTCGTTTCTTGTCCCCTGCGAGCCGATTTTGCTCTCTCGCCTGTTGTCCGTCGCGATGGCAACTCATGGCAGGAGAATCGAAGATGCTGTCGATACCGCTCTGGCCTCTACCCGGAGTTAAGCACTTCTGCACAGGTCCTATCACTGACGTGACCAAAATTACAGCTTCACAATCGACGAGATTCGGGCCTTGATGGACAAGCCCAGCAATGTCCGAAACATGTCCGTCATTGCCCACGTCGATCATGGAAAGTCCACCCTGACCGACTCTCTTCTCGCCAAAGCTGGTATCATCTCCAGCGCCAAGGCGGGAGACGCTCGCGCGACAGATACTCGTGCCGACGAACAGGAGCGTGGCATCACCATCAAGTCAACAGCCATCTCTCTGTATGGTCACCTTGACGACCCCGAGGACATCAAGGATATTGTCGGTCAGAAGACCGACGGCCAGGACTTCCTCATCAACCTGATCGACTCCCCCGGCCACGTTGATTTCTCCTCCGAGGTCACCGCTGCTCTGCGTGTTACCGATGGCGCCCTTGTCGTCGTCGACACCGTCGAGGGTGTTTGCGTCCAGACCGAGACGGTGCTTCGTCAGGCTCTCGGTGAACGTATCAAGCCTGTCATTATCATCAACAAGGTCGATCGTGCCCTCCTCGAACTCCAGGTTTCCAAAGAAGATTTGTATCAGTCCTTCTCCCGTACCATCGAATCCGTCAACGTCATCATTTCCACCTACTTCGACAAGACTCTCGGTGATGTTCAGGTATATCCTTACAAGGGTACCGTTGCCTTTGGCTCCGGTCTGCACGGCTGGGCTTTCACAGTCCGCCAATTCGCTGTTCGATACGCCAAGAAGTTCGGTGTGGACAAGAACAAGATGATGGAGCGTCTCTGGGTAAGAATCTAGTCCTGCTCGAATCCCAAAACTTGCTTTATCATTGGGGCTCGACGCTAATTTCCTCTCCCCAGGGTGACAACTACTTCAACCCTCACACCAAGAAGTGGACCAAGACCGGCACGTACGAGGGCAAGCCCCTTGAGCGTGCCTTCAATCAGTTCATCCTGGACCCCATCTTCAAGATTTTCTCTGCCGTTATGAACTTCAAGAAGGAAGAGGTCACTACTCTCCTCGAGAAGCTTCAGCTCAAGCTGAGCGCAGAAGACCGCCAGAAGGAAGGCAAGCAGCTGCTTAAGACTGTCATGCGTACATTCCTTCCCGCTGCCGACTCCCTCTTGGAGATGATGATTCTCCATCTGCCCTCGCCCGTTACTGCTCAGAAGTACCGTGCCGAGACTTTGTATGAGGGTCCCCTGGACGATGATGCCGCCATCGGTATCCGTGACTGCGACCCCAAAGGCCCGCTCATGCTCTACGTCTCCAAGATGGTGCCCACCTCCGACAAGGGTCGTTTCTACGCCTTCGGTCGTGTCTTCTCCGGCACTGTTCGTTCTGGCCTCAAGGTTCGCATTCAGGGTCCCAACTACCTTCCCGGCAAGAAGGAGGATCTATTCATCAAGGCCATCCAGCGCACCGTCCTCATGATGGGTGGCAAGGTTGAGCCCATTGATGACATGCCTGCCGGTAACATTGTCGGCCTGGTTGGTATCGACCAGTTCCTGCTCAAGTCTGGTACCCTCACCACGAGCGACACTGCCCACAACCTCAAGGTCATGAAGTTCTCCGTCTCCCCCGTCGTCCGGCGATCCGTTCAGGTCAAGAACGCTCAGGATCTGCCCAAGTTGGTCGAAGGTCTCAAGCGTCTTTCCAAGTCGGATCCTTGCGTTTTGACCTACACGTCTGAGTCTGGTGAGCACGTCGTGGCAGGCGCCGGTGAGCTCCATCTCGAAATTTGCTTGAAGGATCTCGAGGAAGACCACGCCTCGGTCCCCCTGATCATCTCCGACCCCGTCGTCCAGTATCGCGAGACTGTCCAATCGAAGTCTAGCATGACTGCGCTGTCCAAGTCGCCCAACAAGCACAACCGTCTCTACATGGTTGCCGAGCCCATGGAGGAGAACCTCTCGCTCGCCATTGAGGGCGGAAAAGTCAGCCCTCGTGACGATTTCAAGGCTCGCGCCCGCGTGCTGGCTGACGATTTCGGCTGGGATGTCACGGATGCTCGCAAGATCTGGACCTTCGGACCTGACGGCACCGGCGCCAACTTACTGATCGATCAGACCAAGGCTGTTCAGTACCTCAACGAAATCAAGGACTCCGTCGTATCCGGCTTCCAGTGGGCCACTCGTGAGGGTCCCGTTGCCGAGGAGCCTATGCGATCCGTCCGCTTCAACATCCTCGACGTTACCCTGCACGCCGACGCCATCCACCGTGGAGGCGGTCAGATCATCCCTACAACCCGTCGTGTCCTGTATGCGTCCTCATTGCTGGCCGAGCCTGCCCTGCTTGAGCCTGTCTACCTGGTCGAGATTCAAGTGCCTGAGCAGGCCATGGGTGGTGTTTATGGTGTGCTCACTCGAAGACGTGGTCACGTCTTCAACGAGGAGCAGCGTCCTGGTACTCCGCTCTTCAACATCAAGGCTTACCTGCCCGTCTTGGAGTCCTTCGGCTTCAACGGTGATCTTCGTCAGGCTACATCTGGACAGGCCTTCCCTCAATCCGTCTTTGACCATTGGCAGGTTCTTCCCGGTGGTTCGCCTCTTGACGCTACCACGAAGACTGGCCAGATTGTCACTGAAATGCGAAAACGCAAGGGTATCAAGGTTGAGGTTCCTGGCTACGAGAACGTAAGTTTACTTTAGGTCTGCAAATTTTTGTTGGTGTCCAAGTTGCTAACGACGATTTCCAGTACTACGACAAGTTGTAAACGATTTCCTGGTCCACGGATAGATTTATGTGTCGTGTCTCTATTGGCACGATTCATCATGCAAACACTGGCAATGGTTTGGAGCCACAGCCAGCGTCTCCAGCAGCTGCGGCACTGTGATTCGGGTACGGCGTAGGATGAACGATGAGCTGGCCCGGGTTAAAAGTCGAGCCGACCTCAAGTGAGGGCCTTTTTTCCGCCAATGTAGTTATTTCGCCTCAGATGAATTGGAACACTTCAGGCAAAAGTTGATATCTCCAGACGTGCACGATCTTGTCAAGATTTTCTTGGATAGTAATCGGGGCTGAACTTCGCCTTTGAGTATGGATCTTTGTATACACGAACCAAACGGCGAGAATCTTGTATCATCGATTCATCTCGCTTTCCAGGCTCGCCCAGTGACCAGTGCAAATTACGATCCCATGCGCCAATAGATGCGCAGAGTGATTAGCAGTAGCCGTGTGGTACGCACCCGGCAGACCAATCAGAGGGGCGGCGCAACAGTTACATAATCGTCGTCAAGGCTCAATCGATAAGAAAACCAGAGACAAACAATTACGTGCGCCTTGTCGTGACAGTCTTGATGACTTCACATTTGCAAATATAATGTCACAAGCCATTCCCTTATGCGTCTATCAATCGATCGAACGAACTGAGACGTCAAATACGATTTGATCAAACAGGCTCTTGGATTATGCTATTCCCGGAAGAGGATGCGCCGATCCTGAAGGCTTGGATCGTCAAGAGAATCGAAAACACGTGCGTGGTGAATCTGCTCTTGATGCCTCCCAGCCGTGCCTAGGGCTCGGTCGCGAACGACTGTACTGATTATGAGACTTGTTAGATCTGATGCCGACTCAGATGTGTTGGCCGACTATGTCATTGCTTTGCTAAAGCATGACGGCGACAGGGGTTCCGTGCGACAACTTTGCGAGCAAGAGATTCCAGATTTCTTGACTGAGGGTAAGTCTATTTGTTTGTTTGTTTGTTCTCTTCGGTCCAATCCAGCTTTCGACAATCTATAGAAAAAAGCTAGGTCAGGAGCTTATCATTACTATTTCACAGACTCCAAAACATTTCTCGATGACGTCTTTGAGGCGATAGAACATAGATCCTACAAACCTGGGGCTCCGCCGCCTCCACCTAGACCGACATTATCCGCCGACTTGCCCCCCCGTCTACCATCCCAACCTCAGCAGAGTCAGGCACGCCTCAAGAAGCGAACGTTTTCCGATCATGAAAGGTACGATCATTTCAACGGGGGTCCGCCCCACGGCAACCATGGCAACAAACAAGCTCGTCGAAGTGGTGGACGTCGAGGCGGACGAGGAAACGACATCCGCGACGGTAGTGATTTTGGATCGATGATGATGGCAATGCCTGCTCCCCCTCCAGGATTCCCGAGCATGGACCCGAATAATCCTCTAGAAGCCCTCATGCAGATGCAGGCAATGGGGTTTCCATTTCCCGGCATACCTGCGAACTTTCCGCTTGAATACAGCGGGAGGGGTCACAGAGGATCGAGTCGACGCAGAGGGCAGTGCCGGGACTTTGAAATGAAAGGATATTGTTCGAGAGGAAACACATGCACGTTTGACCACGGTCCTGGACCAATGCAATTTCCTCTTCCTGCGTCGCCAACTGAAGGTGAGCTATATGACACCTACGTGTTTTACGATGCCAATAGTGACGGACGTCACATGCTATCCTATAATATGAATATTGCTGACGATACTGGGCACCTTTACACAGAGTACGACCCAAACAACGCTATGCTAGCACCCATGTATCCAATGAGCCCAATGAACTTTTTCGCAACGAGTCCAGAGATGCCCAGCGGTCGAGGAGGGCGCAAGAACAGAAGCCGGGCTGCACGGAGGGGTCGCTCGCGAGCTCCGTTCTCTGAGGACGGGCCAGTCTTCGATCGTACCAAAAGCACCATTGTCGTCGAGAACATCCCAGAGGAAAAATTTAGCGAGGATGAGGTCCGGGGTTTCTTCTCACGATTTGGCACCATTGTCGAGCTTTCGATGCAACCGTACAAGCATTTGGCCATTGTCAAGTACGACACGTGGGCGGCGGCGAACGAGGCCTATCGGTCACCCGCAGTCATATTTGACAACCGTTTCGTCAAAACGTTCTGGCACAAGGATGTCACAGATGAGAAGGCGCCCTTAGCGTCTGGCCATCGCAACCACGGCTCCAAATTTCAAGCCGGCTCAGACGAGGACATCTCGATGGAGGCAGCGCAGGAGCCTGAGATGGACATGGGGGAATTTCAGAGGAAGCAGGAAGAAGCGCAAAAGCAATATCAAGAACGTGAGAAGCAGCGGGCAGCGCTCGAGCAGCAACGCCAAGAACTTGAAAGCAAGCAGCAGGATCTCATCACCAAACATCGCGCCGAAATGGAAAAGCTGCAAGCTCGACTGGCGGAAAAGAATGGTGACAGCAGTGGGTCTGGCGCAGGATCTTCGTCTTCGGCGGATATGCTGCGGGCCAAGGTGGCCATTCTCGAGCAAGAAGCCAAGTTGCTGGGCATCGATCCCAACGGCACAGCGGGCCTCGATTCGGCAGCAGGTCATCCAACCCGTGGTGGATTCAGAGGCCGGGGCCAGTACACTCGCGGAGCCTCAAGGGGCGGACGCGGTGCGTCGTTTCGGGGAGGCGGCAGCGGCAGTGGAAGGCATGCCACGTATGCGCAATACTCGATTGATAATCGACCCAAGGCGGTGACTATCTCTGGAGCGGATTTTACACCAAATGACAAGAACGAGCTGCTACGACACTACTTACTGGTATGCTACCCTCGGCATTCATCATGACCCCCTGTGCCTGTGAAAACGTGTACTAACCATATGTCTCCCGTTGGTACAGAACTTGGGCGACTTCGAGTCCGTCAACGCGACGCCTTCTACCACAACCATAGCTTTCCAAGATCGCAAAACTGCCGAAAAGTTCTACTACTCTCTGCAAGGGAAAAGCTTTCCTGGTCTGGGGGTTGAGGACAAGCTTGAGCTGTCGTGGGCCTCTGCGCGCCAAGCCGTGGTCAGGGAGAACAACGAGGAGGAGGAGGAGGGCGAGTTGAGAGAGGAGGGAGAGGTAAAGGAAGAAGGAGAGATGAGAAAGGAGGCAAGGCAAGTTGTGGACATGGATTATGAAGGGGGCGAGGAGTATGCTTGGGGAGAGTGAAGGGGACGGGTGGCGTATAGAGTATTGTCTGATAGGGGTATTGGTTTAGGAGTTACCTTGGGTCTGCCTTGGACGAATGAAGACTGCTGGAAGTCATTTCATTTCAAGGACGCCTCCATGACAACTTTTATGACTCCTTCACAATCCCACGCAACCAATGTCGCCATCGTCTCGCTCTTGCCCCGTTTTCCAACAACACCTAGTCATCAAAGGAGAGAAGGACCGCGACTGGATCATGGCAACTACACCCACCATCTTTCCCTGCAGTCCATACCAGCATCTGAGCCGTGGAGACATCCTAGAACAAATCACCAACAGCACAGGGCCCGCGACCGTCATCAGCATCTTCTCGTATTCTTTGGCATCGTCATGATTCATCATTCTACTCTTCCCAGCCGCAGAAGGCTGCTCGGTGACAACGCCCGACTTGGTGCCTCCCACAGCAACTCGCTGTCGGTAGCACACCTATCCTCTGAAAAGGGCTTTCGTCGTCCTCGCATGCAAGAATTCCTGGACGCAAACGAGAAGGAAAACGACCTGGCCCTAGGCCATCTCTTCCCTGCCATGTCTCGAGTAGGAGATGGGACACCGCTGAAACGATGCGATAGCAGCGTTTGGCCGGTTGATCCGTCTCGTCATCTCCATGCCGGAGCTCTGCTCCCATTTGGCCAGCTCGACAACCTTCATGCTTTGACGAGAGGGTCTGCTCCGGTGTTGAATTCGTCTTGTCTCTTTGGTGAGCTGTCCACGTCGCCTACCACTCCTCCGGATCCGGATGAGTTTCTCAAGACGATGGACGACAGCTTGCAGCTGGAGCATACAGGTTCCTCGATCCCTTTTCAAGATGAGCATATGAATCCCCGAAGCACCTCTTCCTCCTACCCTTCCACTGGCAATGGCACGCCACGAGTTCAGTCTCCGGCCTCAGAATATACCGGTCGCAAGTTTAGTCTCACGAACCTCTCTCGATTTGGCCATGGCAATGACTGTCTCTCAAACTTGAGATCAAGCTCCTCCGCCGCCTCATCTTAGAAAGAGTTGAGCTCAGACACCAGCAAGCACGAGGCCATGGAGGATGCCACAGTGGCCATTACAGGCTGGCAAGATGAGCCACGCCCTCAAAAGAAGGGGCAAAAGCGTAACAGATACGAATTCATAGACACGCCGCAACCTCAATCACCAGCCTGCCTATCTCCACAGATGGGATCCTCCAGGACAGAAACCTCATCGTCCGAGGGTACAGACGTTAACGCCCTCAATCATGAAAGTGACACCTCTTCGGACATCATGGGGGAGATGAGAGATCGTTACGATGGGACCGCCGATCTGCGTGCTTCTCACTGCCCGGGCAACCCGCATACAAGCATGGGCCACTCGATTCCGTGCAAGCGCAAGGCATCCATCTTTTCCCTTCGGAGTTTGACCAAGCCTTTTACCAAACGGCCGCGAATCGCCGGTCTGCGCAAGTGGGCCGAGCATGTCTACCAGGGGAGCAGTCATCGACTCGGTGAAGCCTATCGCCGCTGGCGGCAGCGGAGACGGTTGGAGCAGCGTGAGTTTGAGGCCTGGAAGGCCAATCGGCGGAAGCAAAGGCCGGCGGACCCCCTCAAGGGCAAAACAGAGAAGGGATTCAGGTCTTTTTCGTTGGAGCGAAGTCGTCATGGCAACCAAGGGTGGTGGCGGGAAGGTGTAGCCAAATACCAGGCGCCTGAATGGATGAAGTTTTAGTTATTGGCTGCCATGGGAAGTCGGAGGGATCAAAAGGTATAACATTTGGCCACACTGTAGGATAGTGAGCATGGTTGGTTCGTTGGCGATGCAACATTGGCCTTGTGCCTTTTCGAAATATCCTAGATATGGTCGTAATGAGCATGCTTCGATGAAGAAAGAACAGGCTTAGACAGGTGCCATGGCTCTGTTCATAGCATGTATCTGAAACTTGATTCCGAGTTCATGCTTCCTCTCTTGTGTCCCATCAGGCGCTCTTCTTCTTCCGCCGCTGAACTGAGCTCGACCATGGCCCTCACTTCCTCCTCATCCAGGCGTCTATTCCTATACTGCAATACCGCTCTCAGCACAACCGCCAACAAGGCCACCAAAGCCATGGCGGCAAAGCACACAGCCATGCCGTGGGTATAGAATGGCGCATCACTATCAGGGTACAACCTCGTCCCTATCAACGGACCACATTGACCGACCATCTGCATAAGCGCAAACGCCGCCCCCTGTCTCGCGTGACCAGGTTGATTATTGATATTAAACGTAATCAGCAGGACCACGACATTGAAGAAGCCAAACGCAGCCGGGAAGACGGCCAAATAACGGACAAGATTGGACGACGTGCACACAGTCAAGACAAGGTACCCCAGCGAAGAACACAAAGCGTGGCAAATCAAAGGCACAGTGCGGGATCGGTGTCTATCCGAGAAATACGCCGTGATCAAAACCAAGACGAAGGAGAGCAAGTACGGAGGCGCGGAAAGGGCCTGCGCAAGCAACGGGGAATGCGTCGTGGAGGAAATAAAGGTCGGCAGAAACACGGGCAGCGACGAGTAGGCCATGTTGGTCAGCATAAGCATCAGGGAACTCAGATGGGCAACCGGGTCGACCAGCACGGCTAGCATCTGCGTGCGCGAGCCGGCGGGCGCAGACGGCTGATGCACACGGAGACGAGCGACCGTCTTCTCGCGACGGGATAGAAACCGAGCCGTGTCGGGAGAATCAGGGATGCGACCAAATGCGATGACGGAAACGACGATGGATGGAAACCCCTCGATGAGGAATAACAGACGCCATGGAGCAATGGGGCCCAGACGGGCGAACTTGACGATCAGCCAGGCCAGAGAGGCGGCGAAGCTCGTGGCCAGCGGTGCGGCTAACGTCCCCGTTCAGCAATCATCAGGCCAAAGTGCTGTGTCATTCGTGTAACTCACCAGATATGAAAATGGCCGTCCGAAACGCCAGCTCATCCCTCCGAAAGAAAGCCGTCAAATACACGGGCACGCCGGCAAAGCCCGCCTCCGCTGCGCCCAGGATAATCCGCAACGGCAAGAGGAGCGGATAGCTGGTGGCAAGGGCCTGCAGCGACGCGGCAAGACCCCAGATGAAGACGAGGGCGAAGACGAGCACATGGGCGGGGACGAGGCGCCACAGCAGCACCAGAGGCTCGCAGGCCATGTAGGCGAGGTAGAAGGCCGTCAGGGCCCAGGCGTACCAGTCGTCGCGCGGAGGCACGGTCTGCAGATGGTCGTGCATGCCGGCGATGCGGGCGTTGCCAATGTTGGACCGGTCCAGGAAGCTGAGCATGTACAGCAGCGCGAGGAAGAGGACGAGATGGCGGTCGAGCTTGCGGCGGACGGCCACGTCTTCGGAGGGTGTGTAGCCATTGTGTCGCGGCTTGAGGTCCTCATGGAGGGAGGAGGAGGAGCATGGTGACTCGGGGGACGAGACGATGCGCATGGGAAACGGGGACTTGATGGTTGTTGCTTGAACCTAACAAGGTTTGATAGCAAGGTTTGGAGGATGCGTGTTGCCATTGGCGGGTGGGCTAGGGAGGGTTGCGATGTTGGTTGTAACGGCGGGTCCACGTGACGGGGGGGGGATCGACGGCCGGGATCTGGGTCACCAATCTGCTTGGGGGGGGATATCGGAGAGGGAATTACGGAGTACTCCGTATTACATGAAGCATTTTCTTCTCCTTTGAATTGGAATATGAAATTGAACTCGAACGTGCTTGGAAACCTATGTAAATACCACGCTCTCTGAATGTCCACATTGCCAATCTACACCATGGACAAGCCCATGTATCATCCTACGCTAAGAAAGTAAAAAAAAAAAAAAAAAAAAAAAAAAAAA